>JANJYP010083684.1:0-10209 GCA_024605115.1 Rastrelliger brachysoma | reverse complement strand
TCTCTCTCCCCCTATTTTGTTGTAATCCTTCTTCTCATAGACACAGCACGCATCATGTGTGACACTACTGACAAAATATGTCAGCAACATGTCAGTAAAACATGTCAACCAGCTTGGTGACACACAGCGTGATGTCAGATACTTTAATTATGCTCCTCTTATACCTTGTGACTTCCTGTCAGCATCCTTATCTTGGTAAACTAGAGAGGGATGATGAAGGAAATGCAGCACATCCCACTTTGTATTGTTCTCCTTACATGTGCACCTTTTATATCTTCACCTCTTAACTCTGCTTTCATCTCAGCAGCATGTCTGACACAGACTGAGAGCGGGAAATTCTCTGTAAGCACAGTACAGATCCCTGCAGGGGGATTTGCCCTCTTACTATTTTTTATTATTAGTGGTACTATGTATGAAATACGATTATACAGAAAACAGTACAAAGGAGCCTCATGGCAATTAGATTTTACTGTCAAACCTTTATGAGGGTAATCAGTTATCAGAAGCCAACCTTTCATTATTTAATTTCATGAGATGTTCCCAAATCAGCCCCAAAAACTCCCTTTTCATCTTCCCTTGATGGCAATTTTAGCATAAACCATTAACACACATTCTGTTTAATTCATGGGCCACAATAAGACATTGTTGTGCATTAACCGCAAGCACAAGGGACAACTCATTTAAAATGTGCTGAAAGGTAGACAGAGCTTGAAGACAAAAATAAAAAGCTTCACAGTGACAGCCATTGTTTATGAATTAAAAAAGAAACGCTGTCAAAAATCTGGTTAGCGGACAAAACACTATGTCATTAAATACTCGTGCTGCCCAAAGGAAAACAGGTGAAAGAGAAAGAAAGGGTAAAGAGTGAATGCCAATGTCAACGTCAATTTTATTTATATAGCACATTTCATATGACAAGCATAAACTCAGTGTGCTTCAGGATGAAAGCAAGATGGCAATACATGTAAAAGTACCAAGTCAAGCGATTTTAATCTTTCTACAGCTATTTCCCTTCCTAGTTCTATTTCTATAATAGAAAAAAAGGAAACATGAAGACGGTGAGTTTAACCTCATACAGCCCAGAAATGTAAGTATCCTGATTATTTTTATTGTTCTACACAGAAAAGAAAACATTCTGTGTGTCTCTCCAGATCATCCAGTTTACTCTGGCAGACATGCTTTATCAGCGGGGACACAAACACACAAACATATGCACGTACACATATCCTGACATAAACAGGTATTCATACTCTCTGCAATAAAAGTGAAGCAGGTGTTTGTTTTTACTTTCTGTTCCACAAAGCAGCTGATGAGCGATGGTTTCTGATGAGACTGTAACAGAACAATGAGTGACAGCATGCGGTGAGAGATTGATTTTACTGTTCTCTTGCTCACAAGTTAATTCTCTGTTTCCATCAAAGCAATTGAAAAGTTACAAAAAATGTGGTTAAAGTGTGTTTCTATAGTTTCTCTTGTAAATTTTGTAATGGCCTGCCTGAGGATACAATATTAATCTGATTTACACATTCATCTAAGACCCCTTTTAAGACACGCTTTTAAAACACTTCCATTCACCCTTGAGTGCAAGAAAAAAATCTGCTCATGAAAGAGTGGAAATTGAATCAGTGATGAATTTCAGTTTGCTCTGATCCTGCTTGCTGGTTCGCTATTTCATGTTCATCTCTATTTTCTCCTAATTGCTTTGAGGGATAGATGATTAATTCTCTTCATATACATTCAGCAACAAAGATAGTTGTTAGTTAATTATGATGCTCATCAAACCATTTAGTGACCACTTTGATCGTGTGAATGGAAACATTATAGAGAAAGTGAGACCCATCAGGATTAATAAGCTTCTCAGCAGGATGCTTGAGAGCAGTCACAATGGATTTATGCATATTAGTATAAATCTTTGCCTCTGATGAGTTGACAGATCCTAATTTGTAATCAGTACTTAATAATGAAGGACTATAACTTCTGTCAGCTTACATTTTACAGAGGTTAATTTTTGGTTTGATGTATTTTGTTAGCCATTGCCTTATAGAGATGGTCAAGTGAAAGACTGAGCTGAAATAAAGATGATGTTTTAAAAAGGGGTTCACACATTTGTCAAACCCAAATTCCAAAACAGATGGTATAATGTCACCCAGAAAGTTTCAGTGTGGCATCACTCATCTAGGAATAGAAAAAAAATAATAAAATTGTTAATCTCTATTACTGCTTTACCCTCTATTAACTGATTTTTGGCAGCTAAAACACATTGTGAAGACACCACTTGAGGCATTAGTATGGATCCCACTGCTTTTCTTGGCAGGGCTAAACTTTCTCTGCCTCTGAATGCCCTACTCTGCAATCTCAACTCAATCTCTTACTCTATACTTAGCTTGCCTTGATATTACCTTAACCAATGCCTACACCTAACCAACCCAAGCAGCAGAAGGCAACAAGTAGTAGCTAATGAGAGGTAGAGTATACGGTTTGATTTGCCAAGAAAAGCAGTGGGATCAGTGTGTAGGTAGTGCACAATAGCTTTTTTAGAGCTTTTTCACTGAACACAGATACCTGCTGCAGCCAAAAATGACACTATGATAACACTGAGAATGAACCAGAACAGTAAATATGCAGCCGGCAGCTAAACTCTCTCTGAGGGGAGCCTGAGTCATTGTAGGGTCATCACTACGAAGAGAGTCAGCACTACAATGACTTTACAGATTTTGTTCACTCTCACAATTCTCATCTGCAAGCAATTGTTGTCAATGAAAAATATTATTGCACTTGGAGGTAATCACTGTGCAGACAATCATAGCGTCAGGAAATCTTGCTGTGACTTGCCACAGAGACAAGGTGGAAATGACCTCACTGTTTCTCTTCCTTATCACAATGTGGAAGTTGTCAAACTAGGTGAGAGAAACCAAATTAAACTCTGACATACTGATGATTTTGCTGGTATATCCTGAGGGATCCCAGATTGTGTATTGGTTTTCTTTTGCTGTGTCCAATGTTCTTTTGCTATCTCCACCCCCACACGCCTGTTGGGTCAGGCCATGCAGTCTGATACCATCACCATAACACCTTCTAATAACTATAAGGTCATATAAAGTCAATGTGTTAACTGCTGCTTATACTGCCCCAAGTGGTTAAAAATTAATAAAAGCAGCTTTAATATTTCAAATGTGGGAAAAAAATTATTTAAAAAATGAGAGAGATACATACATAAATATATTTTAAGTATTTTATTTGCCATTTTGAATTATATGAGAACCTACACAGTAATTGGACAAGGTGAAATGATTTATTTTGATAGTATCCTTCACATCACATCCATACATCTAACATTTAAGTCTAAAAGTAACTAGCTGTTTTATAACTGCAAACAACCACATTATCTTGTCTGATGAAAACAGAAACACTCCTCAAACAGCCTCTCTTTTTCCTGAACACCTCCACTGGGATTTTGCAAGTGCACACTGGAGGATACTCTGGTACACTAGAGCTGATTGGAGAGCATGATTCTGGGGGTGTAAGGGTCTTGACATTACGCTGGAAACTATGCATTTTCTATTCTATCTCAGGGAGCCACCACTGTGAATATCTCAGACTCATTAGTGCGTAAGGAGCCTCTTTCCATTTCTTCGGTGCTGATTGATGTGTGTCTAAAGGGAGGAAAATGAGAACCAGGCCAATTTGTTTCCATCAGGTAGGTCTGTATATTCCAAACAAGGGCACCTTTAATCAGATCTATTTAGCAAAGTGAGATTCAAACTTTGTCTTAGATAATGAGCTTTGCCTCTGTTTGTGCTGCTCTATTCATTGTACCAGCCAGAGCCTGATTAAAGTAAACAAACAATTTATTGCTTCTTTTCAGAGAACATAATTTGGCAGTATCCATCCTTTGGGTAGCAGAAGCCAAATGCAACGTTTGAGCTGCTGACAAGGCGTCTCACTGCAAACCAGAGTCAGGATCCAAATGATGCTGACGGGTCTGTGTGGAGAGAGACAAAACCACAGGTCTCCTTGCTTTTACCCCTGTCAAGTAGTTAGTACAGTCTGTGCAGACACCTTCCCCCAGTGGTTACTGCATCAGCTATCAATTGTTTAACACCTCAGATGTGGGAGCTCCTTGGATATAACAGTGTAAGCACCAATTAATGGAATCAACTGTTTGTTTTTTGGTTTTGGTCATCCAAATATTGTTTAGAGTGGGTTGTTATGTTGAATTAAGTGTCATGCACCCTTTTATTCACTGGAGAACAAAAAGATGCATAATGCTGGGTAAGTGAAAACTAATTAATCATGGGTCTTATTTGGAACACAGTTCACTGTATGTGCTAACTCTCTAGGTCATGCAACATTCATAGCCTAAGCATTCATTAAAGTTTGACCAAGATAAATGAGGATGTCTGAGGCATTGAGACACTTCTCACATTTTGGGTCATGCTACTGCAAGAGACAGCGATAAGGAAGAAGGAATTCAAAGTATGGGCATGAACTTGTGGGAGAGAGCGGTGGAGTGTGGCGAGAAATGAAAACAGCCTTTTATTAAATGTTAACCTACATAGCCTATTATCTTACCTCATACACACTCAGTATATTTGTTTCTATAGTTTTCTTTTCTGGAAAGCTTTTTGGTTCCAAGGATGGTCGATGCCACTTTTCCTTGTAAGTACTGATGTGTCCTCTTTTATAAAATGGTTTTGAAACTAATTTTTCACTGCAATTATTTGTTTTTTTAAGTAGGTAACTCCAGAAGACAGTGATAGCAATAATGTACATTTTACTAGACATATCCAATAGGGTGACAGCTATGTGAGGCTCACTCATCCTACTTTCCCCCCACATGGGCCATGGAAGCATTTTGGGTGGAGAAAGTCAGTGATGTTAGGGATGTTGTAAACAAGCTGAACCAAATTACACACCCCCAGCAGTAGTCCCACTGCTACATGGTTGTTAAGTGCTTTTAGGCAGGATCAGTAGGTTCCTGCACCTGGTGATTTCAAAAAGGCAAAATAAGATCTCTTTTTTATATCTAACCAGGTCAAAGAAATATGTCAAATATCCAGAAAAGATGTTGCTGAGCAACTTCATGAAGGAAGACAGGTTGAAGTCTACCTACAAAGTCAGGCTGGAGATGTCATCTTTATGATTACTTTCAACATACAGTACATCCCCTGCAGCTATTCATACCAAGTCTGAAGACTAAAACTAAGCAAGCAGTTGTCAGAATATCACCTCTCAGTTGTCAGTATGGGCTTCAGAAAGACACTAAAGAGAAAGAAAGTGAAACACAGCACCTAAGGCAAAAAAGCTGTAATATTTTCAAAAGCTTGTAATATTTGTACAGATTTGTTCTCTTGGCTTGAAGTTTCCAATGAGTCATGCTGGTTGCCGAAACACAGAGCCGGAGAAGGCAGAGTGGAAAGTGAAGAAACTGATCTGTGCGCACTGTGTTTATCATTCACATGTTGTTTGCAATATTGTTGGAAAATTTATATTGGGTCAGAAAACAAAACTCTTCACAATATGGTTGTCAACAGGCTGATATCTACTGATGACAGATGTGTCAACAAATTAAATATTTATAAGCCTGCAGTATGTGATATCCATCCATATTTTTACCAGGGTGCTTGCAATGGCTAGTGTTTCCATTATATTTTATTCATGAAAATACAGTCATGGAATATTGAGTGGAAATTAAGGACATGAAATTTAAACTTTTTTTTTCCTTCAATAAAAGAGATCTTAAAATGTGTCTTCCTCTCTAAGTTTGCAGGTCAATTCTCAGAAACTTCAGGGGAAAATTCAAGCTTCACTCATGGTATGTAGAAACTGAGCTGAATTCATTAATCACCACATTTAAAAAGACAAAAAGACACAACAGTCAACCTCCAACATCAGTATCTGTATCAAACTACAAGCTCATATGCCATCCTTCCTTTCTCTATCTTCCGTGTGCAGATGGAACATCTTTTGCATTTTGAGACACCGTGCATCATTTCAAAAAAACTTCAGTGGAGTCAGGAGTGACTGATATTGAGCCTGTATTTGGGTCAGTGGGAGGCAGCGCTGGGTCTCATCTGATCCGTTTATAAGTTCTACTGTTGTATACACTCAGGAGAAGCTGCAGCATTTTCACATCTCCAGTTGCTGAACTGGAGCAAAGTAATTGGTAGCATCACACTCACACACAAACATACAGCCAAGGTCTTGTGGGCTGACCATCATTCAGTGAAACTCCAGGGTTCTGTCCCAAATACTAAAAGGACATTTCACCCCAAAAGGTACAGTTGGGATCATGTGGAAATCCCTCGCAGTCATGTATTTTTAGTTTAACTGACATCTAATTTTCTGGTTGAAGGATATGGATCCACTTTAGTTAATGAATGCATTCACTCTGTTTAGAATGTCTTTTTAATGTTTTCTGTGGAGTGAGCTGACTGGCTAAGGATACCACACATGAAAGAACCCGAAATCCCCAGTAAGGGTATTCAGCACGTGAATGGACACATTTTAATTTTATTTTAATACTACAGTCGCTTTTTTTGCTGGAGTGCCCTAAACCATGAGGTATAAGAAATCTGAATAAATAGTCTATAGATAAATACAGTATTATCAGCCTTATAAGATGAACTGTAGCTTGAAGTTGTTGTCACAGAGTTAGTGTAAAGAATAATCCTTTGTATTGTTTCTGTGAAAACCTCTTTTATTTGTGTCTCTGCATTCATGTTCTCTTTGTTAATGCACTCATGGCTTTGCACTTTGTAGATAAGTTATGTTGTAAAACAGCAAACACTGACCTCTGAACCAATGAGTTTTTCAGCTGTTGTTCTTTTCTGGTGCTCTCCACATCTCTGGCTCACACACGATCATGCAGGAAGGCTCAAACACTCATTCACATGTTAATCACATGCATACACACTGCACACACACACACACACACACACACACACACACAAATACACAGACACCACATCACCATGGCTGTCACAGATCCCCTGGACATTATTCAAAATAATGTCTGACAAGTAACAAGCAACCAAAACAGTTAAATTAGCTAGGATATAAATAAATCCCACACATCTGCCTCGATCAGTCACTTCCTGTCTGCAAGAGACACGCACTAATGGACAGAGTTAATGTAGCCAGTTATCCTTGATGTGTCTGTGTAGGAGTCAGTGATGCCCCGCCCTCTGCTTACTGTCTGCTTGGCTTTTCCTGTCAGACTCTCAAGCCTCCAGACAATCTGGAACACGTTGTCCTATCCCGCCTTTGGCTGCCACAAACTGACACAGTCTGACCTCTATGCTAATAATAACAGAAAGGCCACCCCCCCTCTAAACTCTGCTGTTAGTGAAGGAGGAATGATGTTGAGTGATATGACGATGAGACAACAGGATGCGATAAACACAGACAAGAAATATAGTTTTGCAAAGGTTGATTGGCATAAATTGTAATGGCCATGTGTGCATCTAGAGAGTTTTTTTTTTTTAAATTTAATAGTTGGGCCTTTGTCAAAATCCATTTTTCTTTTCAGACTTAAGAATGTGATTCTCTGTAAAAATACCAAGGAGACATAACAATCAAACCAAAAAAGAAGAATGGTTAGTGTCCTTCTGTGCAGGCAGTAATATTTTAGAAATGTGTGTGTCTCAGTTTAAGGGATAGTTCAATCAAAAAAACTCTGCAGTAAACCTACCCAAGAAGGCATTAATCATTTTGTTCAGTGTTGAATAAATGTTTGCTACCAGTAAAGAAAAGTTACTGAACTGCTATGTCCATAATTTTACTCAAGTGGTTTTAGTTTTATAATCTCACCATACTTGTTCCCACATGCTAATAACCAACTAAAAATTATTGGTAATAAATGTACAAGATAAGCTCTCTGTAATTTGTATACTTTGGTAATTAAAATAGTTGCCTATGAACACAGGGGCATGCACTCTGAAGGAAAGAAAAAAATAAAAAGGAGTCCTTATTTGTACACAGGACGAAGGTTAGCCTTCATTTTTTTTTTAGAAATAAAAAGGTACGTAGACAATGTACCTTCAAAAACATTAGCACGTCCTAGATCAAAAAACTCAAACTGAAAGCAGATGTCAGACCACACACACTAGTCATAGCTCAAAATATATTTAATTTAATGGAGCCACATTTCCATTTCAAAGAGAGCTTTGTCTTTTAAGTTACTGATTTTACCATACCAGACTGTAAATAATATAATACCAGGTAATACCAGGGAAAATAACATCAGATATTAGTCATTTGAGTGAAACAGAGGGGTACTTGTGGACACTTTGACTGCTGAAGTGCCCCATTGGTGTGACATAGGGGCAAAAATAAACATGAAACTGTCCCATCAGGCATATCCTAGTTAAATAAAGGATTTTTTTAAAAGTACTGCCTGAATATAATTTGTGGAAATTAGCTTTGATTTAGCAGAACAATGTTTGGTTTTTATGATGATCTCCAGTAGAGACACATCTGTGCGATTTGGATTGGACCTACAGTGTATTTGTACTTCAATTGAATGTCTTTTCTTTCTCTTGCTCTGAACTTCAATTGGAAACTTCTAAAATGTTGGACCTGAAATACAATTTGAAATATGTAAATGGAGTAGTTCATGTCCTTTAACCATGTTTTACATACACACAAATCATTGTAATATGACAAATAAAATCACAAAAAGCATATGTGCCCCCTTTAAAGTCCATATTGTTGTAGTGGAACTGAACTTGGGTTTATTATCAAATGTGATTGTGATGATTAAAACAGTGAAGTAAGTGACAGGTGTGCTAAATCAAGTATTTTCAACCATTCTGGGACATGACACATAATCAAATTCTCTCCTGCTCCTTGATGATTTTATGCCTGAACTTTGGATGCTGTTCGGGATTTGTGAGATTACACTCCAATCATATTAAATCCAGGTGAAGTCACGGCACATTTTCCATTTCAGAAGAAGCAAAGGATGCTGAAGGCAGACAGCTGCAAGAATCAGTATAATCATATGGTGGGAAAGTCTGTCCCCCCTTAACCTCTCCGACAACTGCTATCTTAGCACCCTCTGCTTCTTTGAGCGTCACACTCCCGTGGAGCGATCAGCTGTCAACACTCCTGCCAGTGACAGCTTTGTAATATGTGTGAGGACTCTTAAAAGCAATCTCTATCCCCTGACGCCTTCAAGAGTCAACAAATAGCGCGGCCACCATCAGAAGCATGAGATAGTTCCCCTATCAGACACCGCTGACCAGAGCCCTTCTGCTCTCCCCTGCAGCAGAGACGATAAGCCCTTTCACTAATCACACACACACACAGCTGCAAGGAGAAATCATTTCACCACACACCAAGTCATTTCAACATTGTGTTTGCAAAGATTGGATGGTTTGTTTACAATCTGGCTTGACTTATTTGGGGGTTTTTTTATGTTCACTGGCATTTTTGTCACAAAAACAGTCTCAGGTTAATGCTATTTTATGTCATATTTCAGATATGTAGATTTTTATAATGAATACATTTTTTTATACAAAGATTATATATATAGGCTTTAGTCTATATTAGGCTTCTAACAAATCGAAAGAAAAAACCCATGTATACAAAAAGGAAATACATTCATTTTCATTCAAGACATTTTAAACTCATGGCACGTACCTATAAATAAATAAATTCCATTCACAGTGAATTATACTCGAGTTTTTTTGTGCCATTTCCCAGATTAAATGTTGACTCAATCATGAGATTCTACACTATTAATAGAAAATGCCAATTCACATTAACTCTTGTGGACCTTGCTGGTGTTTCTTGATTAAAAAAGGAAATAATGAAGAGGCCATTCTCAATCTATGTGGTTTGAATTAATGCCTATTTAGTGCTTTACTGGTTCCTCGCTTTATTTAATGCTTCAATCTATTCTGAATGAAAATGAGCTCTTTGCTTTTGTCCTTTTCTTTTGCTACGTCTGTCTGTCTCTTTTTTTGTGAAACTCACAGATCGTTCGCAGAGAAAGTGGTTTCGAAGGACGATAGGGGCTCTAGTGGGAAATGATCTGTCTTTCCAATTCACAGCTTCCAGCGACGTGAAGAAAAGTAATAGAACGACAAGCAGAGTATCTCCACAGTGACCTTAGAGTGCTGACATATGTGTGTGTGTATATATGTATGTGTGTGTGTGTGCATGTGTGTTTGTACATGTCCACATACAAGGATTAGTGTTATT
>JANJYP010083653.1:0-28878 GCA_024605115.1 Rastrelliger brachysoma | reverse complement strand
GTCTGGTGGTTGGGTGGGAACAGACAGGCAGGCTGAAGGAGCCATGATGATGGGAAAGGAGCGCTGGAAGAGGAAGATCACACTGGAGGCCGAGGAGCACAGAGATGGTGCAGATGAGAACATGTCTGAGGGGTAATGTTATGTTCACAGAAAGATATTTGCGCACAGCATTTTTTTCTTCTCTTTTTATTTGAATCAAACCTAGCCTTTCATTCATTATATTACTGTGTCGATTGAGTCCACATGTGACATTTATTTAGGGTTCTTTTAAAAGTTTTTGGTCTATTATTTGTAAAAAAAAAAAAAAAAAAAAAAAAGCAACTTCAGATTTCAAAATTTACAGTTTTGCAACAAGCCAAATGTTAACCCTGTCATTGTTTAAAGAGTCAAGATTAAAATCATTCTGAAAGATGTGCTCAAAACTCTAAAAGCCCCTTTTACCCTTTAAATTGAAAGTTACTAAGGCAGTTAAACCCATAACATAAAAGTCATGAGCATAACTACTAGCAGACTGAAGCAATTAAACAGGGCGACATTTAAGATGATCTATACTGCCTGTCTTCATCTAGCCAGTTGTCAATATTCACTGTGTCCTCAACTAAACCAAAAAAATGTATTGCAATCAGGCCACTCCACTTTAAAGTATTGAGTTGACATTAAAAATGAATGATGAGTCTCTTCATCCTCATCTCCTATAGCTGGTATGATCACCAGGGAGGGATCTTTGATAGTTATGCCTCCGGGCATCTGCCAGCTCATTATGCTCTTTCGAGAAATATTGTCACAAATAAACACGTGACTTGGTGTGGTATTGATTTGTTTTGAAATGAATTCCTGTCTTGGGCTGGGTAATTAAAGCTGTGCCTGTCCCAGCATCCCAGAGTGCACCCTCTTGTGTGCATTGTATTTAGCAAAACTAAATGTGGAGGTAACTGGTAGCAGAGAGGCATGATACGTTACTACAGTGTTATAAAATGATAATCTGGACAATTCAATAGTGAGTGTTTGCTTGTATAAATAATAGTCTTCACATCTGGATTTATCCAACAGCACAATACCCAAATATATATTCACAACACATAGCAAATTTATTTGTATTGCAACATTTAAAAATACATCAGTTCAATTTAGAAGTGCTTTATGTAAGAAATTATGTGATATAAAACTGTGAAAAGCTTGAAATACACACATTTGAGAAACTGATATCAGTAAATGTTAAGAGGTTTGCTTGAAAAAAGAGTATTATTGATTAAAATAGTAGGTTATTTACGTACTGTTTCAGTTCTACTGGTACATATTATCATTAGGGAATAATATTAAGCTTTTTATGTACTAAAACTCGTGATCACTCTCGTGAAGTCAATTTATTCATTCTGAAAAATGTTTATTTTTCAGAATGAATAAATTGTGTTTCACCCATTAATAGCTGACATGGTCCTTGTATATAATGAACTGATGAATAAGCAAATATGTAGCTGGTTAGATGTGTTTCGTTAAAAAAAATTGTTTACAGCTACATTAGTAGCATAATTTTTTATGCATGTCCCTGTGCTCCTGTTGATCATATGAAAAAAAAGAAAGTGAAACAGAGACATTTGTGTTAACCGGTAATGGGACAGACAGAAGGCTTTACATCTTCTGGTTTAATTTGTGCTGACCTCCCTAGCCCCTAAACGGTACTTGTTTTCTTACTTTATGGAAAAATCAATAGCCGTCCTGACAGAAAACAGCTCTGGAGAAGAAATAAATGGGAACAGCATGGCACGCTGTCAATCATTTCTCACTTACACAACGCCAACACTCTTGATTGCTGCTCAGTAGACTGCCACAGTGTACTGAGGGCTGAACAATCTAATGGTTAAGCCCTGGCGGAGGCTAAGAATATGAAAAAATGGCAGCAGTGATGAGTGGCTGACAGTGGTACAACAGCAATATTTATAATCTGAGAGTGTACGGTCCACTTGATGTCAGGCACAGATGCCATTGTGAAAATGTCTTTTGAAGCACTCAGATTTCTTTGGTCCCCATTCATTCCATTAACCTTTTTCATATGGAGTGTCTGGTCTCTTAAAACGTGCCTCTCCTCAAGGTCACTCCTCTTATGTGCATACTGAGCAGAGCTTTGCCTTCAGCCACCCAAGTGCAAGCGGAGCAGATGTTGGCAGCTCCAGTTGGAGTCCACATCCTTGATTAGGCCTGGCCCAGCCTGCTGGCAGTGAGGCCACCTGGCACCCAGGCTGGCCCGGCAAGCAGGCCTCACCTGTGGGTAGACGGCATCCTGGGCTTAGCCTCCATCTCCTGCTGTGTGCTTTTACTGCTGACGTTGACTTCCGACCCCACCACTGTAGAAAAACAACACCATTGTGCTTGCTTTTCTCAGCATTATCGTGCTGTAATTCATATTTTGAAAACTCTACAAGGAGTTTTTGGGAAAGCTGTGCGCCATTTGCTGAAGTTAATTTTCATAAATCTCTGAGACTAATCCAATTACTGCAGCTCAGGGAGGGTGGGATAACCTTATAATCAGACACCCATGGAAGAGGGCATGGATTTGGGTTGGGGCGGCTTGTTTGAAGAGCCCACAGATCCATTGTTATCAGCGCTTTGCCCCCCTCTGTCTCTGCCTCTTCTTTATTCCTCTGCAGAATGAGCCTGGGCTCAATAAATGGCGGCTAGCCTGTAATCTCTCTGCAAACTGGTCTGCCTCTCCCAGGAGTTGAGGATTATATCCTAATGATTAGTACTCATCTGGATACTGTGTTTTGCTTCACCTCTTTGGCTTGTGTAGAGACAATAGGACCATGGGGGGAGTTAAGTTCAGCACCAGAACACTGAAATGCAGTTTTTGTTTTTGCCCTTGCCTTTGTCTCACCATGGACACATGGTGTTTTATCTAATTAAGACTTATTTGTTTTTATGGAGCCTAATCTGCAAGAGAATATTTTATTTTTGAACTGGGGGAAGTGCTGTTGTATGTGAGGCTGTGTTTGCTGCAGTCAGTGTGGTCTAAACAAACACTGGAAAGATGTCCTTTGACGTCTGTGTGAGACATCAACCAAATTTATCAGCTTTTCTTGCCAAAGGTCACTGCCAAAGAAAGAAGAGGTGTTTCTGTAGGTCTTGAGAAAAATGAGAGTCTCAATTATTCATGGCATTAATTAGGCAGTACTTAATGGAAATAGTCTCACATTGGCCCTGTGCTGCTTCAAGCAACATCACATTACACCTTTAATACGGATAAATACTTAATGGGTGTCTCTAATTAATTGTTTATACTTGTGATTCTTTTTCAAACTTTGCACAAAATCCCTACAATAGGAAGCAAACACATTTTTCAACAAGTAAATGGAAGAAGACATTGCGCTGCTGGAAACAGTTAAAAGTCAGCATCTCATCAAAAAAAAGTACTGCTTGCATCCCTGGTGCAACACAAACTCTTCCATCTTTCAAAGGGGGAAAGCTTGTTGACTGAAGCATAACACCATAATTTCTTATTGTAGAGCTTGTGTCCTGTCCTCTACTTACGATAAAACACAGTGCACTCCAGATGCCAGCTGATGTGTCCAGAAGTGGGGTGCAGCTGAGCAGAGGCCTGGGGAATCAGTCTGGACAGTGAGGGCTGAAGGGATGGGATGGGGGTGGAGGGTGGAGGGGACGGTCCAGGAATGCTCTGTTACGCCAGACATCTTCCAGATTCCCCGGAGAGGCTTGCTCCCTCTCACATCTGCTTCTTGTGGATGCAAGGGGAGATGATGCAGGACCATCTGGTCAGGAAGATGTACAGGCTGAATGGACGTTTCTCTGATCCTGCCGTCACTGGCAAGCCTCTGCAATATGGCAAAGCACCATATCAGCGCATATCTGACCCTCAAACCTCTGGTGTGAGCAAGGTCAGAGGTGACAAACAGGCTCCCTTTCTTTCATCAAGTAGTTTGAATAGAAGTTAGGTTCATTTAAGATGAGTCTGGTATTAATAAATATACTGTTATTGCCAACAGATAGACAAATTTGAAGGAATTGTTATTCAATAAGTGGATTAAATATAGTGCATTTGTTAGGAACTGTTTTCATTTATGGCAGTGTATTGGATTGTGTGTTACATGTATTAATTTCTTAAGTAAGCAACAGCTGTGTGATAATGGTTTACTTTTATAAAGAAAAAGCCTTTCTTGGTTCTTGTCCCTTCCTATCCTCTAACCCCCACCGAATCCCCCTTCATGACCTTGGAGTGTCTGGAGGTCCCAGTCCAAGTTGGCTGAGGTGTGAATATGCAGAGACGTTGTCTGGGGTAGCAGAGGGGGCACAGAGGGTGTGGTGGGAATGTACCAGGGGTTGCCTGGGGGTGTGGAGAGGAGCAGCAACGTAGAACTGTAGGCAGTGTGCAGTCACAGCCCACACAACAGATGTTGGCCAGTTGTGTGTGGAAGCAGCATGTCTGTGGGTCGCTCTGTGTGTGGGGCACACCCAGAGGGAGGGGCGGGCAGGGGGAATGTGTTTCGCTCTCCTGTCATCCTCTACAACACAGGCCAGATTAGATTGGAGCTGACAGCAGAGGATATTCAATTAGATTGTGCATGTCACTCAGTGGCTTCGATCAGAGTCTCTCCTCATGCTTTTGTGTTTGCTCTACCAACAAGGGAGAACACAGCATGCTCTGTCTTTTTGTGTCATTTCCATTTATGTCGACCTCTAGCTCCGGACTTCTTCATTATTATTATTAGTGAATGTTACATGTTAAATATTGACATTACTAGGGGCATGTACATTTTTATTCACATTGTTCACTTTTCAGATGCTATAACATTGTCTGACCTAAGAACCTATAAGGCTTGAAATAACAAATCAGAACAACCTTCTTGTTCCCTAAAATGTCATTGATATCAAAGGAACAGTTCAGCCACAATAATTCACCTGATATTTTTCCTCTTTTCATTGCAGTGAAACCAGCAGTACATGCAGCAGTGACCCTGGCCTTTTCACCAATGATGAGGGGAGGCAAGGTATTTAAAAATAAATACTTCTATAGAGCAGCAACTTAATTGCTTACTGCAATTAAAAATAGTCAACAGTTGATTTGGTTTTCAGTCTCTGAACTTAACAGAAGAACCATTTGTACTTGTGTAAAGTAAGAGGAGGCGATTTGTCACATTTGGACAATACCCCGCTTAACTCTGAGGGAATGCTGGGAATACAGAGGGAGGTTTTGATACAATGGGCTGGTTGCTGGGCACCCAGGCGACTCTAATAAGACGTTGTCATGTCGTGTTAATGAGCGCTGAAGCCTTTGCTAATCTCATTAGCCGTGGTGGGGCCAGACGGCCTCTGATTTAACAGTTGTCACTACACCTTGACTGTGAGAGGCATGGTTCCTGCGTACGCTTTGCTGACTGACAGGTCTGAGAAAGGACTCACTGTCTGGGGACTATACTGACGTTGTCTGTTAGGGTGTTGTTAAAGGATTTATTTAGCCTAAAATGAAAATAGACCCCCAGCAACTCCTTTGGTTTCATCTCAGCCATTTACCATCTCAAATGCATTAATATAATGTATATAATCAGATGTCTCCAAATTGTTCATGTAGCATTATACAAATGTTTTGTAGCCATTTAATTCTTTATCCCCAATCTACGACATCAAGTGCAGCACTATTGCACAATTTTAACTGTAACATATTTAGAAAAGCATTCACTGGTTGCAGCTGTGACATGCTCACCAGTCCAACATCTTCTCTGTTCTTGTCCATAGGTGATGACGAGCAGAGTGACTGGTTCTTTGAGGGTGACTGTGGAGTTGGGTCAGGCGTAGCCAGCCTGCTGCCCAGCTGGGATTCAGACAATCAGCTCTCCCTTGAAGATAAACGCCCATCTCCTACCTTCCTGCAACCCGCACGGCCCTCTCAGAGAGGTTGTGGCTTATGATTTAGTGATTTTGACACAGTCTTGTTAACATTGGGCTTAGAGAGACAGGTGCTTACTTTTTATGTGGAATAGACTACTGCAGTGACCCTCTCTCTGGTCTTTCTTACAAGAGTGTACAAATTGCTGCGGCCAAATGTTTGACTTTCTGTATCAAATTTGCTACAGTATATACTTTGAATAAAGTTTTTCTTATGTCTTTTGTAAGCAATAATAATCTTTTCTCACCATTTTTCAGCATAGGAAGATAAATGTCATGTTTTGTACTGTTGCAGGGTATCATTCGCGTCTTAAACGCTTGCCTGGCACTACTGCCTGCTGCATCAGGAAGGATAGGAGGAGGCCTCCCAGCAAGGTTAAAGCAAACTGGCACCTTCCTCTTCAGTAAGACTTACAATTACTGAAAACCAGTTTTTATGCTCTTTGTTTCTCACTGTGAATCTTTGATTTGCGTTTTACAGGGCAACCGCATGCCAGTGTTCGTAGAAAGACTGAGACACTTTTCTCAAGATCCTTACCAGAGAGAGTAAGATAGACTCTTTTAAACTATTCTCTTGCAAAACTCAGTTATCTTTGTGGTATTAGATGCAACTGTCTCCATCATTATTTTAAATCCAGTAATTTTACTTTGATCATCTTCTTTTAGCTTTTGGCTGCCTCCTGTTGGAAAACGAGACCGAAGCCAAGTATGTCACATAAAACATTTTTTCCAAACTTTTATTATCTTTTTGGCTGCAGTTTTTCAAACCTTACCTGTGCATTTCTAATCTAAATGTTATTGATACTTTCAATTTTCAGTTGAACCTTCTGTGCGCATTACCTGTGTGTCCTATCGACATGATGTCAGAGGCTTCCCGTTTCAGATGTTCCTCCTCAGTCTGCAAAAACAGGTAGTTGATACCATGTTAAATAACGCAGCCTCTCAAGGGCCTATCAGACACATAATTCAGCCTTTGCCATTAAAGCTCAGCGTATTGATGGACAAGTCTATGGCTAACTGATTTAAATGAATCAGAGAGCACAGGTCACTGCTAACTTGAGCAATGCATGTTGAAATGACACTTTAGTGACTGTGTGTTTGTGCGTGGGCGGATACATTTAGTTGGTGGTGGTTGATTGTCTTTCTCTATCAAAATGAGATGAAGCTGCAAAGGAGAGAAAAACACATCTGAGTATACTGGATGTGTGTTCTTATTCCGTGACACATATGAATACATACATCACATTATAAATGCATGTCCATTTAATCCTGGCCTGAAGTCTGAGCAGAATTGACAATAGACAGCTGCAGAACTAACACTTGATTGTAGCAACACTTAAGTTCAGTAGTTTTCAAGGTCAGTGTTCCCAAATAGAGAAATGGATGTGGATGTAGTTGTAATGCAGATTTAAATCCTGGCATTTCTGGGACTGCACAAAAACATTAAAAAAACAGTTTATCTAAAAGATGTTTGTCAAAGCACCTCATGGCTCCCAGTCATCCCTGCAACTGTTGGATCTGTGTGGGGGACTGTTGAGAAGCCAAGCAGCCCCCTTGGCCTCAAGACTGTGGGACTCCTCATTGTATTGTTCCCACTCTGCCTATTTATGGTGCATTCTTAATTTTTNGGATCTGTGTGGGGGACTGTTGAGAAGCCAAGCAGCCCCCTTAGCCTCAAGACTGTGGGACTCCTCGTTTCACACACACTCACTTTTTTCACCCTTTCTCTTGGGTTATTTCACAGAGTGCTCCGTCACTCCTTGATGAGGGGCAAAAACACGACTGCTATGAAAAGCCCCCGACTTCTTAGGGCTTTCTTTTCTAAACTGGCCCTTTCTTCTCCACCTGAAAGGTTCCTTCAGATTCCAGTTTGAGGCATTGTGAATACTAATTTCTCTCTATTAAAAAGCCCTCATATCCATGCCATGCTCTCATTTGAATGGCGGACTCAGGGGAGACCTCTTAATTCCTTTATAGTGGGATTCAAGACCCTTCACTTCAAAAAGTATAAATCATACTCCCAAATGAATGAGGGAGAGAGGGGGGATTGACGAGAGGGGCTTCTGATGTGTCCCGTTGGATGGCACGAGCTGAATCTATCTCCCCAAGCTGCTCAAATCCACTCTCCAGTGAGATGGCTCCTCTGTCCTTGTGACCCAGCTCTGCACACACAGCCCTCATTTACTTCCTTTCACTTTATCCGAAACTCACACATAAACATGACAACAATACTTTCACTGCATGACAATGATGAGCATTACTGTAATTACTGATGCCTGCTTTTAACAAACTTTAAACTGTCCTTTCTTGATTTGACTACACTCTAGTGTCATTTTTTTTAACATTTATGATCGATTTCTAGACCCAAGTTCCCTACATCTGACTTTTCTTTATGTTCAAACACCCTTGAGAGAAAAGTGTTTTCTCTCTGGAGAGAGCATAAGCATTAATCTTGTACTGCAGCCAGGTTGAAATGATACTGTATTAATAAAAGCTGTCATCTCCCGTTTGGTGCGGGTTGATGCCGACAATCAGATATTTGATGTTAAGTGATAAAAGCTGTATGAGGTTGCATGCTGTTTATCCTGGTCTCGGAGCACGATTGGGTGCGATGCTTTGTGGGATTTGGCCATAATGCTCGGGGCTGGTGGCCACGTTAAAATGCATAACCACCTCCCACCTGAGCGAGGCAGCAGCAGCTTTTATCTATTGACTTATTTATTTCTAAATGACACTTGCGCTGTGAGATAAATCATAGTCTTACGCCACTCCCTTCCCAGTTTTCATTTTAATTGTGAGATCTTGGTGTCAGCAGTTAGTATATTGGTGTGAGTGGCCTATTGATTATTGATTTGGAGCTATTGATTATGTTCCCTTGAGACCCTAATCCTTTCTGATTCATTTGAATACCTCTATTAATCTTGAGATCCTGCTCACACCTGAAGCGCCATGTACCCTAATGAAAATAGATAGCCATTTTGTAACTGCAGCACCTCACTCCTCTTTTGATTTATTATATTTAATTGATATATTTGCTTTTGGATGTGGGCGCCAAAATTACAATTGACCCTGTGTCAGTGCTGTTTCACTCTGTACCCTAAGGGACTACACTGCATTTAAAAGTGCCTCATATGACCTGAAAAAATCTATCTTAGAGACTTTTTCTTCAGTGTCCTTGTGTCTTTGATAGGATTTAGTTGTTGTTTGCCATTTTCATTACATATTACTTCACTCATTGCCTCCAAGTCAATCTCGGTTTTCTCATCAGAGTTTCAGTATATTTAGGGACAAAACAACTGGCCAGCATCTGTCATGCTGNTATTACTTCACTCATTGCCTCCAAGTCAATCTCGGTTTTCTCTCAGTTTTTTCTTTCAGTATATTTAGGGACAAAACAACTGGCCAGCATCTGTCATGCTGATAAAGTAACAGATGTTAAATAATAAAAACACTGTTGTGTTTTTTTTTTACCAGTTCTTTCAGTTTTATACCAAGCTATGTAACATGCTTATAAAAAGCCTTTGGGTTCCGCTCTGAGATGAATGGCAGTGTTTTGCCTTGGTTAATGAGCCAGCTGATGGTATTCTCATGTTTGATTAGCATTGTGCTGAGTGTCTCAGTGGGCTCCCAGTGGCCCTGGAGCAGCTCTGTTCTCTCAGCTCTCAGCAGCAGGGGAGGGCCCTCACCTCCCTCCAGGCTGCAGGGGCCCTGGAGTCCCTCGGCCTCGGTGTAATGAGGAAGAGATGGAGGGATGGACCTCCACACATTAAGACCAAATGCATCAGGGTATTACTTTTAATACCGCAGGCGTGCCTCGTGAAATAATGCGACAACGTTTAAACGGGGATCGATTTTGGAATTAAAAAGTTAGTTTGCAAAGATTTACTGTGGGGAGTTCAATGCCTGAGCTCTTTATCAGGGGCGCAAATGGCTGGTTATGTGCTGTCCGACAGAGGTACGATTGAGGGATCGATAGGCGTGTGATTTACTAACTGGAGTACAGGTAATCAATAAGTATAAAAGTAAATGAAATATGCATTACTGGAATTTTATTAGAGAGGGGTAGCAGGGAGAGAATAACGGTCAGGCCATTTATTTTTATATCTATTGATTATACAACATAGAGACTTCGCTCAAAGCGTGCCCCGCACAGCTCTCGACACCCCGTGCCTGCACACCCATCATGTGATTTATGGGTGTTGAGGTCATGGAACATGCTGCCAGTTAAAAGGCTGCCCTGACGGGGCCTTATTGTAGCATGTGCATGTTAGGGTTGTGAGCTTTATGTAGCCTTCAGTCCTCAATGAGCTGAGTTGGTTAACAAGGAGCTTACTTCTGGATGCTCCTGTTTTGTAGTAGTCATTAATTCCATTTTTACAAGTCATGTTTATTGGCATTTTCAAACAGCACACCATATTGTTCTTTAAATTCTGTCTAGGATGCAGTGTAGTTGTATATAAGAAAAAGCCTTAACGCAGCAATTCAGCTTGAATATTTTTGCCTGTCATTTTGCTCTGCTGGAGGTTCCTCACACACTCCAGCTCCTGTCCCCTCCTCCTGTACACAAACATACACACAGCACCTATCAAATCACCCCCCACCCCTCTCGCCAGTGATGGAATGGACCTTGACCTTAACTTTACATCTCTGAAGTCAGGGCTATTATGCCAGTGGGGGGGGGGTTCCTATTTCGGGGCTCATGACACAGGAGGCATAGAGCAGCTGTAATTTGTTTATGTGAACTCTGCAATGACTCAGCCACATGCACCTCAGTAACTCTCCTCATTGAATATTCTCTGGTGAAAACACAGATTAATGAAGAAAAATTAATATGCACCTTACTGACACTTAATGTAAACTGCAGTGTTTGCAGCAGTGTGGCACTCACTGTTTATCGATTTCTTTTATATATATTTTTTTACAAGAGTATGTGTGTATTGTGAGCAGGAGCTGCATCATCATATTTATGAGTAACATTTGTTCTGTGTTTATATGTCCCCCAGGCAGACTAACGTCACTCCGGGACTGTTATGCACAGGGGACATCAGGAGAAGAAGGAAAACAGAAGATGTGTCTGTCACAGGTAACATCCTCCACACATGCCAATGAATCTCTTGCCTCACTTACATTATTA
Organism: Rastrelliger brachysoma; assembly: GCA_024605115.1. Classification (NCBI taxonomy): domain Eukaryota; kingdom Metazoa; phylum Chordata; class Actinopteri; order Scombriformes; family Scombridae; genus Rastrelliger; species Rastrelliger brachysoma. Next base: position 17,849 of record JANJYP010083653.1, on the reverse strand, counting down.
CTGGAGGTATTACGTTGTTACAAATGAACCTGCTGATATACAAAGTTCATATTTCTCTAAGTAAGAGTTAAAAGTATCATATAGGAGGTGTTTGGCTTTGAGCTTTTTGATCTGCAATTACAGAACAAATGACAGAATTCTTACTATTTCCTTCTCAAGGGAAAGCACAGTGAAGTTTACAGTCTTTCCGTGTACATCAAAAGCGAAGTGTGATGTGGAGTTCACCCTATTGGAGGAGGCACTGAGCACCAGGCGTTGTGTGTGTTTGAACCAGTAGAGCTGCCTTTTTTCATTAGACTGATGGGTTGAAGCCTTGTCTTTGCTGGATTGAAATCTGAATTGGTTTGTCCACCTTTTCTTCTGTGTCCCCTCTCCATGCTCCACTCCTGCAGCTGCTGTTTGTCATTTAAATAACAAATGCTGGTGGTTCGCTGATTTAGTGAGGGGTGCAGGCCTCCGATGTATATTAATAATGCTGCACAGTGTACTGTACCGGGGTCCATCATTCATTTGGATAAAAGAGGTGGAATTTAAAAACAGCCAATGCTTTACTTGGATACAGATTGCATTCATTTATTGCACTGAGTGATGGAACAGCCGGCAACTCTGTCCTTCACCTCCACAGCGCTGAACTGCTTCCCATAAAAGTAAAAAAAAGGATTCACCCCTGCCCCTTAAGGACCCCTCATATTCAACATATGGAACTAGGGGCATCCCTCTGTTTCCCAACAGTTTACAGACTCACACTCTGTTGTAAAAGATGTAAGAGGTGAAGATTATTTAATATCTTAAAATTTTAAACAAAACTGATTTATTAATTTTCCTCAAATTAAATAAATTAATTAGTACATCGAGTTTACGCTTGCCGTATGAAATGTGCTTTATAAATAAATTTGACTTGCCAGAATAATAAGTGTAAAAATCTACATTATATTATTGAAATAATGTACTGTAAGGTACTGTACAGAATGTATAGATTCTGCATGTACTTGTACTATGTGTGTTATTCAATGCGTAACCAAAAGGTATGTTTCCTAAATTGCATAGAAGGAGTGTTCCTGATTGGCTCATCCCCCTTCAGCCCTGTTCAGAGTGTTTTCCTGATTCTTGAGTCTAGTGCCCCCTGTCCACCGTGATTTATCATACATCCCATGTCATCCAATGTCAGTTTCTGCAGCTGCAACTGCTCTGTATAAATCTTTACTTTGGCAGCCTGCTGCACCGTGTCTCTTCTCAGTAATCTTGCCACCGCCAGGAGATGCACATTCACTCTGACAAGCTCTCACACTCAGTGTTTGTACAAATATTGGTTTGTTGCCATTCTGATACAAATGTGTACAGAGACAGAAATCACAGGCAGTGATTTGTTTACTGGACTTGTTTCCTGGTAAACATCTTGTTTGCATGGAAAGATTGTTGACTGCATTTAGCAGAAAGATCACACAGCTCTCTGTGTTGCTCTCACTGAACACGACAGCCCAGTCTTTGTTTGAGTTGGCCAGAGGAAGTGGATTGTTGTATGTGTTAGTGGTTGATTTGAAACTCTGTAATCAGGAGTGAAAATGGTCTGTGGCTAGAGGTGCCTTCCCAGGCTCCATGGGGAATTACTGAGGCGGTACCCAGCTGTTGCTTTGTGTTCTTTCTTTACCCTTTTAGCACTTCCACAGCAGTGCTGAAGCTGGTNCACACACACACACACACACACACACACACACACACACACACACACACACACACACACACACACACACAACAACTTATCAAGCCAGGTATCTGTTTGGATTAGATGACCACTCCATTTCTCAGCCTTAAATTGTTCATTTTCTACTTTTCTCACTACCATCAATCCTGCAATCCAACTCAATCCAACAATTCCTTACAAGATATAGAACAAAGCATGCCAACTTTCTGCTAGATTTTACCTGAAATTCAGACATAACTTATATGTTAATTACTTAAGATGAATTAATTAGAGTGTTGTCTATAGTTTGGTTAATGACAAATGTCAGTATTTCTATTCTCGAAAATATCACCATGGTGTCCAGTGACCAAAAATAACACCGATATGCACTCTACACACTGCACATTTTTTGTAGAATTATTTGTGCAGCAGAGATGAATCAGTAAGTCTAAAGATCCTGATGGATTTTAATAGCCTTGGCTGGTCTCACACACAGACTAATTAATTATTGCAATGTTACTCCTCCCCTGCTGTCTCCTGTACTGCCCTTCATCTTTATCTCTGTAAAGGGATGATGGCAATAAACCCAAACGTGAACTTATCTAGTGTGCTAAATTTTTGGAAGAGTTACAGCAGTTGGATTGAAGTCCATTTAGACTTTGATTGTTATTGAATGTTATCTCTGTGTTTTGGAAAGTACCACATGTGGGTGCCTATGTCGAGGCCAGCCCCCCGGTCAGCCCTGCTGCCTCTCCTTTCCTCTCTGTCTTCATGTGTCTCCTTGCTAGAGCAAGACGGCTGCGTGACAGATCACCTGCGTCGGAGGCCCGCCGTGTTCCTGCCCGGCGGTCCGGCCCCCTCTCATTAATGCCCAGGCTGGTGCGAGGGCCGTATGGCAGCACAAGACAAATAACGCTACCACTCAGCCATCACTTTTGCTGACAGAAATGCAGCCCACCGCACTATTTCGCCCTCTCCAGCTCCACTCCGCACCCTGCTCGCGTCCTTCAAAAAAAAAAAAAAAAAATCCCCATCTCCTCCATCTCTACCTGCACCTGCCTGTGCTGCTCCACCAAACTGCCATGGTGGTTTTTGCTGTTGCTGGAGGCTGAGCTCAACACTGAACCCACACAAGTTGACATACTTCAACCATTGTAATTGTTTTCTGTTTGGCTTTTTTTTTTTTTTTTTTTTTGCAGAGACAATTTTTGTTTTTAATAGCTGAGTCTGTCAGGTGTGACGCACTTGGCTCGCTTGTGTGCAAACCGACTCACCAGGAGGTCTGATTTGAATGTCCTATTTTTTTCAAATGTGGAAAGAGTGGCGCCTATATGTGTGTGTGTGTGTGTGTGTGTGTGTGTGTGTGTGTGTGTGTGTGTGAGAGAAAGAAAAGTAGAGAGAGAGCAAGAGAGGGAAACACAAAGGCTAATTATTAAAGAGCTATTCAGCCCTGTTCATTTAAGTGTGGGAATCAGCAAGCCCATTACTGTCAATGTGTAATTAGCTGATTAATAAACAGGGGGAAGGGGAGTGCTCCAGGAAGGCCTGTAATGATTGTTTTTAGAGAGCATCACATGAGAGCTTATTAAGATGGTAAGATGGTTCCATTCAACCTCCCATTATCACCCACAATAAATGAATGTACTGTAAATCCCACATTGACAGAAAACCTTTTTTGTTATGTCTTCATTGACCTTGATGTAAAACTTATTGAGGGTAGGTGTAGGTATTCAGGAAAAATGGAACCGTCTTTTATTTAAGCAACTGATTAATCGCTTTCATCATTTTTTAATTCTCTTTAAGCAGCAATAATATGCAGAGACACTACCATTTTAATGAGTTCTTTTATGTGAATGCTACTGTACAGTATATGTTCTTTATCGACAGCCTACATACATTTACTTAAGTACTCAATTTTCTGCCACTTTAAACATCTACTGCACTGCATTTCAGAGGGGATTACTGCACTTTCTACTTCAGTATATTTATTTAACAGCTACATTTACTAGTTACCTTTCAGGTGAAGATTCTACATTGAACACATAATCTTATGAAATAAGAATATTGTTAAAGATTAAACCTGTTAAGTTTGTGGTCCAAACTAAACAGGTTTGGACCACTGGTTGAGGTGCCTTCTCACATTTCAGATGTCAGATTTGTTCCACTAAAGAGACGTTTCCCATTTAAACCTCTTAGATCGTTTTACTCAAACAATTGTCAGAAGCTGAAAGAGATCAAATGATCTAATATTTCACACAAAAAGCAAAGAGAGAAAAAGTGAAAAAACTAAAAAGTGAATGTAAATGGGTTTTTTCTTCTTTTATTTTACTACAGGGCAATACTGCTGAATTATATATATATAAAGTAGATAAAACAAACACAATGATGCTCCAGTAATAACAGTTTCATAATATGATATGTTAGTATATATAATCTGAAGAATGAGTGCTTATGCTTTTGAAACTTTATATTTGGTTTCCTAAGTCAGGTATATGTACTAATATAGAATTTTAATACAGGTATTTTGCTTGTGATAGAGTATTTATGCATTGTTGTATCGGTACTTTAATTTAAATAAAAGATGTAGGATTTCAAATGTGAGCCAGCCACTAGCTGGAATAATGTGACTTTCCTTAAACTAGTTTAGGCTAAATTTAGATTGTAATATTAAAATGTATACGCATATGTCTGTTTTATTGATTTAATTTAAAAATGTGCATCTACAGTTTATCCTGAAAATAACCTTGACCCAGGACTGGAGCTAATATTTGGTGTACCCTGTGTGTGTTAACACACTCACAGACTAATGTTCCCAGCCATTTCTGTGTATCTGTCAAATATGAAAACCTCTGTATTTTGATCTAGGGCTTTGACTATGTTTAACCCAAGTGTTTTGTTGAACCTCAACAATGGTTAGTCATCATTCCCTCAAGAAATATTAATCAATTATCTTGCCCGCCGGATCAGTTTGGGGAAGAAGTCATCTGGAAAGAGGCACAAGCAGATATAATGGGAACGAGCAAAAGCACATGCCAGCGAATGCTGTAATGCCTAATCCTTTGAGACAGCCCAGAGCCACAATGTCACTTCTAGTTCCCTTGTCCTCTGCTCTGGGACTGCTTCACAAATGTCTTGTGTGACTGCCACTAACTTTTTTTTTTGGGTAGGGGTATCAGGAAAGATTTATTTATCAATGTGAAGTAGAAAAGCAGGAAAGCATGTTAGTGAGCACAATTGTTTTAGGGTTCCTCTGTCTTCTGAGAAAATTGGCCTCTGCTCTCTTTTAGATATTTCCCTTCACTCCTAGAGACAAAAAGCTTTAAAGGTGAGCAAGATCAAGAGAAAGAGGATCGTTAAAAAAGAAGGTAGTCAGTGAGATGTGGACGTGTGAGGAATGGAGTTAAAATCATACTGCTTCTTACACAGCATAACTGGAGGGGGGAAGTTAAGCCATAAGAGCAGCACAGATTGTCCTTTTAATAACCATGTCCACCAGTCATATGGGGCCAAATTGGATTTGGCTCACTTGACCAAAACCTCATTAATACTTAACCTATTAGAAGAGGATTGCTTCAAAGTTTTATTTCAATATACCTAAAACAGGGAGCGATCTAAGCGTTGTGGACTAAATTTAATTTTTCAGTCTGCCCATTGAAACAGGCTGAAAATGTGATTTGTGTGTGTATCTTTTTCTGTTCTTTCTTTTTGTTGTGTTACATGGACAGAATATGATATGTGCTTTTCTTTTTCTACAGCTAGCAGCCCATTTCAGGATCACCAGAAAGAAGAGACACCGGGAGCCAGTAACACCTCAACCCTAGAGGCTGTGGTGGCCTTAGGGGCATTGAGTGCAGCAGGTTCACAGTCTCCCACTTCTGTGAAGCCTGAGAGTTCATCTTTCTCCCAGGGGAACCATGAGGACACCTGAACGCAGGATAAGCACGCCTGAGCATGGAAGAACATAACAAAGGGGAAGCCTGAAAATTACAGCTCTAAAAGTCTTGCTGCACAAACTTTATGACAGAAAAAACACAAAGCACATCATTACTCCTCAAATCAGCATGTTACTGCTAGATCCAGTCTTTGTAGGTAGTATATTAAGCATGACAAATGTTAATGCAATCAAGCCTTGTTAAACCCTCCGCCATCTCCTCAAGTAAGAAGGTGGTTTCAAGAGGCTCCTTGTTTGACTCAAGACTCTGCAGCTCCTTCTGTTTCTACACACAGTCTCCAGGCCACCTGCTACCACACAATCTAACAATTATGTCTACTCTAGTAGAACAGTGTTCGTCAGCAGGAACACGGGGAGAGGATGGTCACTCGAGGCTGGGTCGCTGATGTGGGGGTGGGGGGGTGGAGGGGGGCTCTACTTTATGCCAGCCAACAATGGCTGTGCTAGCTCAGAGACAGGCGCACATCAGAATGTTTGGCTACCACATGCTGCTACAGGGTTCAGAGAGGAGACCACCAGTAAAGAGCCACACAAAGTACAGGCCTTCTATTAACATGGATTTGAAAAGCTACAGTTTTTACAAGGTGCTCATTAGCACAACACAGAGGGAGGGCTGCCTCTGTTCTCTTCAGCTTACCTTCCATATTCAGATTTACCCATACATATTTAAGTTCAAGGCCAGCTGCAATCCTCTTTGAGCAGACAGTTTTTTCAGCAGTGGTGAGTGAGTTTCTCCTGGAACTGTGAAAGAGAGAGTGAACGAGACCCAGCAGAGAGGAGTTGGAGGAGTTCTTGGAGAAAGGAGGAGAGTTGTACACAGTATTTTCACCTACCTTTGGGGTATACATTTCCTCAGCTCCCTCTGCATCAGATGCATTATAAGATCAATGGTATATAGTGAAATCAAACAGCAGTTCTCGCCAAACTGGTAAACAAGCACTATTTTCAGAAAAATGTATTTTTATGTAGGAGTCGAGCGATGTACATTCTGTTTGACCTTGCTGACATAGTGTTTAAAAACATGAACTAACACTCCTGTTCCTGTTCAAATCTTGAAAGAGTAAATTTGGTTGTGAAAAAAAGAAATCCACCCAGCAGCAAAAGGAACAGGCATGCACTTTCTGTAATGACTACAAGATACCTTTTTAGTGAAATGAACTGGATTATCAGCTACATATCACATGTCTTTGCAGACACTTTAAAGCCTTATTTAAGAGAATAGTCGCATTTAGTAGAATGAGATTTGCCAATTAACGTGAGTTATATGTCTGCAATAATCTGTCTGAGAAGGCTTTATGTGATCATGTTGGCCAGGGATGACATTTATAAATGCTGTGTGTGCACACTCATCTAAATGGATGCCTCACACAAGACATCCTGCCACAGGAATCAGTCAAAGTGTTGAGTCTGAAACAGCACCCGCCCACCCCCCTCCACTGCTTCTGCTGCTGCAGCTTGACCACAGAGTCCAGCCACCATGGGAATCTTCCCAGGTAATACTGTGCCAGGAATATACTCCTGATGGAGAACTGAGAATAATACAGATTTAGGTTTGTTATAAGAAAAAAGAAGCTTCTGATAAATACCTTGATGGCTGCTTCAAGACATATGCTCCTGAACACGCTGATCAATATTGACTGTGTAATGTTTTAAGGAGAGCTTCTGGCCATTGTGTTATCCATCAGCATGTGATTTGGAGCCAAGGCATTGACAATAGAGGAAGATGCATCAGTTCACATATAGTTTCATTAGTATCAGGAGTGGAATACCTCACCTGCCTCCATGATAATTAGCAGCCACCCTAATGATGTCTTAGCCAGACCATATGCCCTAAAATGAATTTCCAATGGCCAGGAAGTGGGGGAATGGCTTCCGTGCAGCCAGTCAATTGCCCTGTTACAGTTAAGGAATTCAGCAGGCTGGTACCACTCATATTTCATCCCAGGTAAAGATTACCTGTCAGGCCCATGGGAGATGTATTGATCTGTTTTCCTTTTTCCGCCAGCAATCACCTGACAAAGGCACCTAGGAGGCGAGTGAATGAGTGATGCCTGGTCTGTCTGCTCCTAGTGTCCACTGATGGGTGGAGGGGGTGATAAGGAAGAGGGGAGATAATGCAGTCATAAACTCTGTTTGAACCTCCTCTGTATGCATGCAGGACAGCTTATTTGTCCCCTGGGTCACAGGTCAGCCGGGAATTTGCTTTTTTTGGGCTCCTTTCTTGTCACTTGCGTTTGTTCTGCTGTGTAGTGTGTAGTGATGATAGAAACACATGCAAAAGAGGCCCTCTGGTTCCTGCTGACAAATGCATGTTGTGAGTCACAGTAGTTCAACTCACTTTGGATTTCAAAAGTGATCTTGTTTGATGTGGGCACCCTCCCACAATGAAATCCAGTCTTGTGTGGTCTCAGGGTTTCCTGTGACTGTCAGAATGGTGATACTACACTAGCAATGATCAATAACTTTTACATTATTCCATGTTTTCTTGGCAGCTAAACATATTTATATATTTGCCTTGTTCATTGAAATGTCAGTGTTGATGTTATCCATCAGGCCATGCATTTAAAGTGATTGCACTGTTTAAAATGTTGTATTTATGATGTAATGCATAATTATAGGTCCATTAATTGAGGATTTAGGTTTGAGGACATTAAATGCATAAATTCAATTTCATGATAGATAGTATGGTAGATATGTCTCTAATTTTTTTTTACTATCGTATTTTTTAATTTCATGTACAAGGATTTAAATATATCTCCCTGATATCGGGGATCTTAGGCAGCTATCCACATTTGATACGTAGTACAAATAGCATCTTATCTCATGGGCTGTTATCTTTATATTTAATAGTAGTGAAGGCATGCCTAATTGCTTTGCAAATGATCTAAAGAGGATCACTCCTCGCTTAAAACCTTGCACAGTGTCACTAGATGTTAGTGAGGCAACACAATTACAATGGTAAAACTTAACCAAACCTTCTGTGCAGCGTTTACTGTATACAGTTGTTTTTTCGTGATCATTATGTTCTTGATCAAAATAACTGTCAGTATGAGTTTGACATGTTTGATTAGACTATTCCAAATAAGAAACTGTTTTAAGAAACTGTTGTAAGGCTTTTTTTTAATAGAAGATATATGTCTTGCCTAGGTGTCATATGTATGATGTATTAATCATTCTTGTATGTCATGAGTATTTATAGAAAAAAGTGCAGTATGTATTTATTCCAAATACTGAACTTGTGTGCAATAAATAAGTTTTGGTGATCTTGATTTTGGGGTAACAATTACATGTTAATGTTTAGTGACTTGTATTTATATGCAAAACTTTTAGGGTATTTTGCCTTTCTTTTGTTTTATAATATTACTTAGAGAGACAGGTAATAAACCAAAGTATTGAACAAACTGAAATTTTAACCTGATAACCCTGTATGAACGGTTAAGGCATTATGAAAGTGATTACAGTCCGTCTTAAGTGACATAAATGTATGGACCAAAGCCTATGACTATCTATATGAAATACTTGTCAAGATAGATCTCATAGTAGCACAAAGGGGCATTCACCAAGCACGTAGTTCTGGCAGGCTATATGGTATAATAATTTTAAGTTCTTTGGTTTTGTTGATGACTTCTTATTATCAATCACAAGTTCTAAGTCTTCTTCAATACAGCAGAATATTTATTTAAGTTGGTATAAGTATATAAGTTGGTGTACAAATTCAAAGTATCAGCAACAATAACATGGTGTGCTTGAAGTAGTAGTGCAGTAAATAACAATGAAAGGAAAGGCAAATACAAAAAAGTGGTGTAGCCTAACCACAGATTCACTTAATAGCTTTTGTTTCTTCAGTGTAGTTTTAGTACATGAAAGATAATTTAACATTCCAGTCATCTAAGTATTGTTGAGCATTTGGTTGTACTAAAAACTCCTAAGGAGTTCTATGTTCGCTTTTTCAGGTAAGTACATTTTGTTTTAATAGTCTTTTGCTAGCAAAAATTAGCATTATTACAGACAACCAGAAGCTATAGTGTAGATGAACTCTACACTATGGCTCCAAGATGGAGACAAAGGTTTCAAAGTGCAAATCTCTATCAATCCATCTAATAGTTGTTGAGATTGTTTACTCTGGTGAAAACTGACTGACATGTTGTGCTACATGGCTAAAAAATGAAATAGGTCATCTGCATCCAGTTTGCTATGCTATTCTATTGCTATTTCATTCCTAAACCAGAGAAGCACTCGGTGAGTGCAGATCTCTACCAAGACCCCCACCCACCTCCCCCGATCCGGGTCACCCCCAAAATCTAATCACTTGTTCCTGGTCCCACTGAGGACATTTCCGGAAGATTTCATCAAAATCCTAACTTTTTGAGTTATGTTGCTAACAGGCAGACAGACAGACAAACCCCGGTGAAAATGGAGGTAATAATAATAAACAATATAAAACAATGGTCAGTGCAGCAAAGTGTTGCATTCATCAACTATAAGATAAATGAGGTCAATCTCAAACTTTAATAGACTTCTGTTAGTAGTTTTTTAATCAATGCCAGTGTGATCTTGAAATATATGCTGAATTCCCTTGTTGTTGAAATCATTAATTTAAACAATTTTCCAAATGATATACTACACATACTCCTCTGATGACAGACTGCAGCTGACAGCAGATGCTCTGTGACTCACTGTAACACAACTGCACTGAGACTGTACTGAGACTGCGTGAGTCTTACTGTTTCGTTATTATTACAGTCATGAACGTGGACATAACTACTACACAGTGATGATCTGGATCAGCCAAAAAATTGAATCACTTGTTCCTGGTCCCATTGCGGACATTTCTTGAAAATTTCATCTGTCCATAACTTTTTGAGTTATGTTGCTAAGAGACAGACAGATGAACAAACAATGGTGAAAACATTACCTCTTTGAACTTTTATTTGGATAAAAGAAACTATTTGAAGTCATTTTCACCACTGTGTAGACTGAACAATTAATTGAATGAGAGAAACTGATGGTTGGCTTTGGCTCTGTACATTTCACAATGGATTGACACCATCCTCACAAAAACTGCCACTGGTCCCATTGAATATAAATGGCTGCAGTGGAGTTGACAGAGAAAATACTCCCTAGGCCAGTGGAGATTATCAGTAGATCTCCCACTGTTAATATTGTGGCTGCAAATGCTGAAGACAGTGGTAGTCACTTGCTATAGAGTCAGAGCAATTCTCTCTGCTCACCGGTGGTCCATGGTTACAAATCACATCATCAGCTGTCTGAGCACCCACAGCCTCCTCTTCTCCACCAGACTGATGGTGAAATGGAGGAAAAATCAATGGCTTCCTCTCGTCAGAAAGAGCCAGCTCTGTCATGTTTGGGAGTTTGATGTTACCCTCTCTCACTCTCTCTCCACTACGGGAAATTGAAAGCTGAGTTTGAACAAACTGACAGACGTGAAAAGACTGGAGTCCTTCCAAGTCGATATGACCGTTTTCACTCTGATACTTCAGTCATGAGGTATCCGTGTTGCCTTTTAAAAACACTGGAGAGGATCACAGTCATCAGATTGTGTTGGTTGAGTTTCTAGTGAATAATAGTTAGTCTTTAAACTGACTTGTAAGACCCTGTGTAGGTGACCCTGTGAATAAAAGCAGCCAGTTTCCTTACTAGTCACCCCCTCAGCAGACCCTTTCCAGCACTTCATCTTTATCACTACTATGACATACTGCAACTGTGAACCAAGGTTTCCATTCACTGCTTGCTGTGAAATGAGCAAGCATCACTAAGCTTTTTCATTCAGACACATATTCCCCTCACCTAATGGTAAATTCAAATATCACATATCAGCTGAATGCAATATTCACTTAGTGAGAGATAACACTCCACTTGATGTGTCTCATGTATCAGGTTAAGAATAGGCACAGCTCAGTCTTCTACAGCATAACTGGATCCTGACAGCAGACCTGCCTGTGAAACTTGGAGTATAAATTTTGTGTGAAGCTTGTGTGCAGCCTGTTCATTCACGCTTTTCTTTATTGTTGCGCATGTTGGCCCACTTGTGTATTTGAGGGAGAGCAGATTCCAGGGCATCTGTGACTGTGCTGCTACTTCTCCTGTGTCTTACACTAGCACCATCCCTTTTCATTTCTCCTGGCATTCTAATCAGAGCGTTACGAGCTTCAGCGGGTGAAGTACGCAGAAAGTTGTGTTTCCTGACAGCCAATAAAAACCTTATAATCTCCCTGATTCAAGTGGCCCATTTAAAAAAAAATACTAACTAGTGCTATCACTCAGGCCACCCCCTTCCCTTTTTCTTTAATGCCCTTTTTTATTTAATATATAGCCCATGAAAAATGAGAGACTCCCGCTTCGCCGTGTAGATATTTTGTTGCTGATGATGCGAGACGAATTTCCATCACAGCTTTGTTTCCAGCGGGTGAGCGGATAATCTTTTACAGCGCAGGGAGGGAGGGCACCACTCCCATCAATCTCCAGGGCTTATAGCAGCTGCATGGTTGTTTTACCTGACCAGAACGCAGGCACGGCACCATGCTGACAGCCCACTCTGGGTCAGGAGCAACCAGGGGATGTGGCTGTGTTGGGAGTGCACTTATGGGCCAGGCCCAGGAGAACTAAAACCCTCTTTAACCTGCACAACAGTGCTTCACGTCTGTTCCATTATTCCTGTCATTGTTATTATGTCATTTTTCTAACAAGGCGGTCACATCTGAGAGAGCAGCAATGCTTTCCTGCTGACAGCCCCGTGAAACTATGTTTGCAGCATGGGCCTCAGCTGTTCCTAATGTCGACACAAAGCTGCTCCAGAGGTTTCACCCCTCTGTGCTTCTCAGTCATGTGCACTGTGTGTTGTAAAGCAAAAGGTCTCAGTTTTAGTTGTGGCATCCTGCCCAGGCAGCCTCTTGAGAGGGGCCCGCAGTGGCCCCATGCTGGTGTAGTGGCTGGCAGCCCTGCAGCATGCTACTCTCCGCACCCCGCTGCCCTGGCAATCGCCTGCTGCACAGCTCCTCCCGTGGAGACGGTGCTGCTCTGATTGACAATAATGGGAAGTGGCAGAATCGATGGGAGACAAGGGAGAGATGCGCGTGAAATTCTCCCGGAGCTTCCAGTCACAGACCAGAGGCTCTGGCACCGCTCACCTGTCATCCCTGCAGCACCAGGATTAGGGCCTGTGACAGCAGTTGCAGCCTGAGAGAAAGATGCTGTGGTCGTCACCGCCACTGACAGCCTGGAAATGGTGCCTCTCCTGCACATTTAGACTACACATATGTCTTGTTACCAGGATGGACTGAAAAACCGTACTGCTCCATAAGGTCTCAGTGAGCATTATACTGTGTACGACTGGCTAACATACTGATGAGAAAAATCATTCTTCTAAAATTGAGGCAAGATAAAATTATCCATCACAAGAACATGAGATAAAAAAATATCCTGAAAGAAGTGGATGGCTTGGTCTCTAATAAGCCATTTAAGAGAGTGCTTTCAAAAAGTATCAGATTTCAAGGATTAAAATAGCTGTTCACCTTGTGCTTGGGCATGAGATGTGTGTATGTATTTGTGTGTGTTGCAGCAGCGGATGGAGGGCAGGTGTCATGACAGAAGGGGCACTCCATTCTCTAATTGATCGGCAAAAGATGCACATGAAGAAGACGTTAAAGCAAAATGAAGTCATAACAGTGGATTGAGACATTTATTAAGTCAGACGAAAGGCCCTCAGAAACGTTGAGATTGTTTATTGATTTTTGTGTTTTGGCTGGCTGCGCAGGAGTAATCGCTTGTGCTGCTGCCACAGAGGCTATGGGGCTCAGGTGCAGCCAAATGTTCAGGTGTAGGTGCTGACTTCCTCCTAAAGGAGGCAACTTAAACCAGCAGAACACAGAGCCTTCATTATGGCAGCACTTGTTCCACCATTTATATGTGGGCCTCAACGTTATACGCTGTCAATCAGTCAGTTCAGTAGAGAATACCGACCACTTTTATATGTTGTGAAATGATTCATAGCAGATATGTGTTGCTTTATAAATTCTGAGTGTACAATGCCACAGATATGATAGCAAGCTTTCCTGTTTATATATACAAATCAGATAAAGTGTGCATATTTTTTTGCACACTTTATCTGGCTGTATATATTGCAATATTTTTTTTTTTACAATATTCATAGCAATAAGATACATATTGCAGTTATTTATTTATTGTTCATTATCCATTATCCATAGTTGTTAATTCATCCCAATTATACAATATTATCTTTTAATCAAGCAAAAGTATTTTTTCAAATGCTGCTAAGTATTAAATCTGTGCTGAAATGATTAGCCAAAGTAGATCAATTTGAATCACTGATCACACAAATATTTCAAACATGTACTGATTCCAGTTTCTCAAAAGTGAGGATTTTATGTTCCGTCAATCCCTTCTAAAAATCATGTAGTTTGATGATGATATTTTATTGGTTAAACAATTAATCAATTGATCAAAAAGAATATTATCCAATGAATTGATGGTGAAAATAATTATTTGCTGTTCCACATTATATATTATATATTTTAAAGATGTTATTAATTGTAAGTTATAGTTCTTGTAATTTTCTCTTCACTGAGGAAGAAATAGAAATGATTTCACTGTGTCACAGCTCCTACTGTACACGTGCGCTTTTGTGTGTGTGCTGAGTGGTGCTGGTGAGTGTTAGGTAGAGTTCAACCATACTGGTGACATCAATCTGCCTGTTCTTTATTAGACGGAGCAGTGAGGTGTAACTGACTGCATTGTCCACAGATGGACTGGGGCCCATAGCACACGGGACCCTGGTCAGCCACCCTGACAATACAATCAATAACCACACACTCATTATGGGAGCCCTGCCTGCCTTCTCTTGCCTCTCTGCCCCGTGGAGCCTCCCTCTCCACTTCACCCTACGTTTACCTCTGACATTCTTTTTTGCTCTCTATTTTAACCTTCCCATCACTTTGCTTATATTAGCCTCTTTTTTCCTTTGTTTGTACCCATTTGTTTTTTTGTTTTTTTTTTCTCAAACATCAAAAGACAAAATAGCAAAGGGTGAGTGGATGTGGACCCTCTTTCACTTCCCAGCTCCTGCTACTCAGGCTGCTTTGGTATTATGTAGTCAGGCTGGACACTGGTAGATGACAGTGATCCAGCATGGAGCCTGGGGCCTATAAATGGTAATGCCCTCCACTTGCCTTCCTCATAAAGCATAATAAAAGGAGGTTATAAATCCTACCAATTAGCTGCGTCCATCAGTCGCCTTAATTGGAGTGTCGTGACTGGCTAGGGGCTGACCTTGTGTGCCAGAGAGCCAAGACAGACGAGAGGGCCAGAGGGGAGATCTATGTGGATGTGCAGGACTTGGGCTTCTTTAAATCAACTGTATCTAACAGCCCATACTGTAGTTAAGGGTCGAGCCATATGGCGGTAAAACATTTATGCTGACTGGCCATGTTGATGTCATCTGTCCAAATGTATGGGGATTCAAATGTATGTGAATAAATTAATTCCAAGAGTTGGTAATATTTACATGATAAATGAGCTGTGCAGTCCAAAATAATATTTTCCAGGAACAGAATGTTTGATGATACTTATAAGACCACTCAACAATCAAAAATGTGCAGTTACTGTACATTAAGCGAATACAACAGTGTTATTACAGAATGGCAGCGTGAGATGTCTGTAAAGTACCCTCAAAGAGCTGGAGAAATACAATTCAAGTGTCTAAAACCTTTATCCAGTAGCATCATACAGACCACATACTCAGTAGTCCATGTCAGAGCAACATCAGTATCTCGTCACCTCACCTGTCATCAAACAGTCTCTATGAGCCACAGTAAGCAAGTTCACTGTCGGAGTCAGGAACTCATTTTGAAAAAGTGACATAGCATGTTTGGAACAAGCAAAGGCACTACAAAGTTGAGAAAGGTCAACAGTAATAATCAGTATTAATGTTGAAGAATGAGTGGACTGAAACAAGGCACCCAAGGGAAACAAAAGAACAGGAGGTATCTATCACACTAAATGTGCCCATTTTGAACAAAACTATCTCAAAAATAAAAAACCTTCAAAATGAAGCTTAAATCATAATGGCTACAAGCAAAATCAGTGCAAAATCATAGAATATTTTAAAAAATATGGCGCTTTAATTGTCCCTTTCTGGACCTGTACTTGTACAGTGTAGACAATTTGTAAGTGGACATGCAAGCTCTAACTGTGAGTTCAGCACAAACTATGTGAGAGGGAAAATATTTTTCCTTGTAAACTTATTAATTGAAGTTAGAGTCTCTTAAAAAATAATGTGATTATGGAAATAGTATGGCTGATATGCTGTATACTCAGACATTGCCTTTGATCAGAGAACACAGGTGTTCAGCATTCAATAGGATCCACTCATTCTGTAGTGCAGCGCTTGCTCCCCCCCCTTAGCAAAACAGTTAAATCTGCCCTCTGTCCTGCTGTGGGCTTGGCCGCCACACCTTTCCTCTCAACACCTCAGTCAAGCACTCTCTGTGGCCACTCAAACCTGAGACCTCGGCTTCCGCTCTTGCTACGAACATCCACTATCTCATGACACTGCTCTCTCCTAGAGGAAACACTGAAGCCGTTTGTCTTTGGTGAGCTCCATGTGCAGACGTTGATATGTCCTTACACTGCGTTCCCATCCCTCCAGTTTGGGATTAGGCAGTAAAGACCAGTTAACCAACCAGCTGTAGGAGAAGAGTTTCTCTTCAGCTGACTGAGGGCTGCCGACAGTTGTTTCCTTTCTCTCTTACAGTCCGGAGATAATTCAGTCAACGGGCTTTGAACTACAGATAAGGGAGGAAGAGGATGATCTCAGGGATGGGCCTACAGTATATGGGCAGGGGCACAGTAGTAGAAGGGCAGTACAGACAGGGGCAGGTGTATGGGAATAGGAGAGGGCCAACTAAGATAAGGCCTGAGACAGATGGAACTGTCCAATTTACACTGCACTCTTAATACCATGTGGTTCATAACTGGATGTATATTTTTGTGCTCTCAAATGATAATCTCTCAACTTCAGTGCTAATTGCTTTATTTCCATACAGAAATTCATTATTACAACAGATGTATTACAACACTCCTGCACTGAGACATTAATAGTCATACACACAAATGTAAAAAATATTAACAACCTAAAATTATATGGATCAGATATTAATCTCACTCTTATCCAACAAGTCTTGTTGGCAATACTTCATTTCCTGATGAAGTACTGCCAGTTGTACCTCCTGTGACTGCTTCATATCATCCTGTTCTTTTCCATCCTGTGTTTTATGAATGCAAAAAGATGAGGGAGAGGAAATTAATTTCCAATAAACGCCTCACAGAGTGGCTTTTGTTTTGGCTCAGGCACGTGGTTTTGCATACCTGCCAGGTGTTGTGCAGCACGAACCCCCTGCCCCTCCTGCCCAGGCCCCGTGCTCCCTGGTAAGGTGCATGATGAAAGGCCTCGGGTGGCCCATCAAAGGGCCCATTGAGATCTAGCCACAAGCAGGACAGAGGGCCACAGTGTGGACTGTGGAAATTTGACACCCTCTGACAGAAGCTCCACACAGCCCACTCAGAGCCACGCTGACAGCCTTGCTCACAGGAGATCAGGCACTCTCTCATTCACTTCTACTGACTCACTACTTGCTGACCCCAGGGCACAGACAGACAGAAAGAGAGACTTACAGTCACACAGACAGTGAGGTGAAAAGAACATGGTTACTTAAGTCATCTTAAGCCTTAAAATGTCTTTCATAAAAAAGCAATAGAATCAAAGTAGTGATATCTGAAATAAAGATTTTTGGTATTTTAAGAGATAAAATAATATCTTAAAATCTTGCTACAGTGGGCAGACGAAAATAGAACAGAATACTTAAAACGAGTGATATGTATTGGAAATCTGTGAAATAATGCCCACTCAAAGATACCATTAGACTTATTTAAAAATATAAGTACTATATTAAATCACTATAATACTTTGCAGTGTGCTGACACAGACACCTTGACCTTGACATGACATTCAGTCAACTGTCACTTGTCTAATACTATGACGGTTTGGCTTCACAAAAA
The DNA here is from genome assembly GCA_024605115.1 of Rastrelliger brachysoma. Taxonomy (NCBI): domain Eukaryota; kingdom Metazoa; phylum Chordata; class Actinopteri; order Scombriformes; family Scombridae; genus Rastrelliger; species Rastrelliger brachysoma. The sequence goes on along the minus strand of JANJYP010083653.1, from coordinate 123 downwards.
CAATACAGTGGAGGAAAAAAAATAAATTGTAATTTGTACACACTCTCAATTGGGCTGAAAATCCCAAAAATGATATACAGTGTAAATGATACGTGACTATAGGAAGGTGTGTAGGGCAAATTA
>JANJYP010083623.1:0-11708 GCA_024605115.1 Rastrelliger brachysoma | reverse complement strand
AAAAAAAAAAAAAAAAAAAAAAAAAGTGAAGGTCTGTAGCCTAAATGCGTATTTATTACAGATAACCTCTAGAATACATAACAGCCCATTGGCAAGGCCAACACAGTGTGTTGACGGGATAATGATAAGCATATGATACTTCTTTAACCCACTTTAACACCTCCCTCTCCTCCCCCTTCAATTTGCAAATAAGTGACTTTATTATTAGTAGTAGTATCTTTTCGTGATAATATGCTAATAATAATAATAATATTAATAATAATATGATCGAATCATTTGCAATTTTTCTTTGAATTTAATAACATAATTTGTCTGACTGGATGGTGGATTTGAACAATGCTTTCAATAAACTGCAATTATTTCTTTCAGCCAGCGATATCCTGTTAATATCTTCCAGTCGCTTATGATGTCATTAATCGGATAAACACGCATTAAAATGGGCGAATGCACCCTCTGCGTCTGCAGCGTAATGCCTCTTCAGGTGGACGGGAATGTAATCTACTGTGCATGATGTGTTTTATTAGAGAAAAGAAGGATGAGAGGTATCCGTGTAGTCTAAAAGGGTAAAGATGGAGCAGTTTGCAGAGACCTTTGATCCCCCCCTACACAACTGACCTTTTGTTATTTTAGCCACCAGAGGCACCTCAGTGGAAATAAGTTGAGCACGTTTCCCCGCGGTAAACATTATCCTTGACGCATTAGTGGCCTGGGAGCTGAGCAGGGTGGGCAGGTGGGGGGCAACAGCGGTGATAAAGTGGTACATTTTTTTTAAAGGGAGTCAACTAAGACCCCCAGTCGGTCGTCATAAGGTAAATATACTCTCATGTAAAAGCAAATATTTCCAGAAAAGCGTTATTTGGCGCCTTTTATAATTTTTTAATCTGTTTAATATCAGAGATTTATGCCATCCTGGAAAGGTGGAAAAACTAAACAAAAAATGTTGGTATAGCGCGTCTCTACCCCTCCACCACACAGCACCCCCTCTCCACTATCCAAGCCCACAGAGCTGTGCGTGCTGAAACAAATACTGAGGAATACTTTGTGTACATTTTGGCCCCTCAGAGTCGCTTCGGTGTTTAATGTCAGCAGAGGTTTTCAACAATATTCCTAATTGCACGGCTGTACAGGAGCGCCGTTTGATGTCTACACGCACGCTGATCCCTTTAGGTTGCTGCAGAGATGAGGGTCAGTCATGCACCGTGGCCTTTTTAAAATATGACACGAGAAAACCCAAAGCATATGTCAAATGGGGAGAGAGTGGAGGCGCAAAGTTATGGCGTGTGTTTGTTTCTCGTGTCGGGAAGCAACAAATCTTTCTTATCGTTTCCAAGTGGGGGTTTCCATGTATGCGGAGGCAGTTAAGTTAGGATTAATCCCCCCTTTAAAGATATCGTTCTGCAAACTTTGCCACTGGATTGTAATTTTGTGAAGGTTGAGACCTAGAAGTTAATTTCTTTATCATGTATGCGCCTTAAAATCTATACTGCCTGCGCGCAATTGGCAAAATAAGGAAACATTTTGGCCTGTCCGGTGTAAAGCCTTAATGTAAATCAAATGAACTTACAAATTGAAATGTAAATATATAAAATAAATTACTATCTTAAAATAACAATATAAAGGTTGGTTGTTAGTTATACACACGTAAAGTTAAAATAAAAGAATACATATTTTTAAATTGGCACGAAAATTTAATCTGGCATGGGTACAATTCCTCCATTTATTTCCAAACTGCATGAGCAGGCAGATTCTTTCCGCAGGTTTGACATTTGTCTTTTGACGGCCTCATTTTAAGCAAAACACCATCCTGTGAAAGATTTCTTTTTTTTTAGCGTGTTTTACAAACTGCGGCATTCGTTGCTTGGTGCGTAAAGGTGAATAAAAACACGGGCGACCACTGAGAAAAAAAATGTGACAATCCTCGAGTTCACGGACACACGATTTACACACAAAAAAACATCTCCCAGCCAATTACATTACTCAAAACCAATCATTCATTTCCTCCCATTTCCTTAATGATGCCATTTAAAAGGTTGGGATGAAGGGTGGTGTAGTGGAGCGTAAAGCCACTCAAATACAGGTTTTCCAAGTTTTTTTGTTTTCATAGTAAAACGTGGACATATAGTTTAGATAGGAAGGTTTAATATTAGTTAGAAAAATCACATGCAAATGACTACATAAAGTAATTGCACGCGAGGGTTTAGTTGCACCAGTTCATGCACTTTTTTGTAGATATTAATATTTTTCAAGTTTTTAATTCGGTGTGATGGTCACTCACTGGAGCTTTTTTTACGCAGCTTTTTATTCAGCTCCACATCAGTGTTACAAAGGTGAAGATCTGATCCAAAATGTTGATATTGCACTACACTCACCTTATCTGTCTCAATAACAAACGCATTCATGGTGGTATATCCCCAGCTTTACTTTCAGATGGGAGAGAGCAGGACGAGGAGGAGGACGGAGGGAGGGAGGGAGGTGTGGAGGAGGTGGGGGGGGTCCTCTGTGGACTTGTCATGTCAAACTTTCCGACCAATAGCAAGACCGATCTGCACAATCTCGAAAGTCTATTGGAGAGTCTAGCCAATCGGCGGGGGAGAATCGTTGGAAGACCAACCTCCTTATTTCAGCAGATTGAAATGTAAGCCTGTCGCCAGCGCCGTCAGGAAACAGATCGAGAATTTAGTTCCTCTTGTTCCTTATCGCGCAAGAAGATTTTCTTGGACGCGGTTTTGGACAGTGGACACGCTGGACGCGGAGCAGGATCCACGCAGGAGGCACAACCCGGACACCGTATTCGTCTTTTGCGGCTTTAACGCGATGGGTGAGTGCAATTGTGATTTTTTTTCTCTCTCTCCCTCTCTTCTCGTCAGGGATGCAGCGAGCTGTCCAAACGGCAAGGTGGGGAATACAGCGAAGATATTGTGTCCACTGTGTTGTTTTGACGGCTCAGATTGGCTCGTCTTTAATCCAGCGGGAGAAAACTAGTAGACTGAATTATTTCATGTGTCAGTTGCGTCTGACTTTTAGCCACTGGACTGAAAAGTGAAGTTTAGTCCTGTGTGCACGACAGCAAACAGCTATTAGTTGATAATTCTCACCCAAACACTAAACTTAACTAAAAGTCATATATTTGTATTTTAAAGTAAACATATTTTTTTTGGGAAAAATCACTTAAAGCTCGCTCTTTACTTAAAGATGCGCCATGCGTAATTGTGATTTCTTGCAAATCGACTTTTAAGGAGACATTAAAGAGTTAAAGACACAATGCTCTGATGAAGGACAAAGTCCTCAATAACTAGAATAAAAACAGTTTAATGCTTCACAACTTTGCTGCATTTGATTGTCCATAGTTAATGATGGGTCTGGTTAGAACTATTAGGCCATATAAATAAATGCTTTAACGCTGGTTAATAGCAGTCAGTGGTGGGCCTCGGGTTGGTTACCTAATCGCTGTCTCATTGTTTTGCCCTTCTGTGTGTTTGTTTTTGACACCAGAGCCAGCCTTCGGTGAGGTGAACCAACTCGGCGGTGTTTTCGTGAACGGCAGACCGCTCCCCAACGCCATCCGGCTCCGGATAGTGGAGCTGGCCCAGCTCGGAATTCGACCCTGTGACATCAGCAGGCAGCTGCGCGTCTCCCACGGGTGCGTCAGCAAAATTTTGGCCCGCTACAACGAGACCGGCTCCATCCTCCCGGGGGCCATCGGAGGCAGCAAGCCGCGGGTCACCACACCCACCGTGGTCAAGCACATACGGACATACAAGCAGAGAGACCCGGGGATTTTTGCCTGGGAGATCCGGGACAGGCTACTCGCCGACGGTGTTTGTGACAAGTTCAACCTGCCCTCCGTCAGCTCCATCAGTCGGATCCTCCGCAACAAGATCGGGAATCTGTCGCAGCAGAGCCAGTATGAGTCGGGCAAGCAGGCGCCTCACCCACCGCCACAGCCTACGTTACCATACAACCACTTGTACTCATACCCGACGTCCAAAGTGCCCACTCCCCCCGGCATGCCTACTCTACCCGGACACATGGCCATGCACAGGATATGGCCTTCCTCGCACTCTGTGACAGATATTCTGGGGATACGGTCTATTACAGAGCAACAAAGTAAGCATGCCTGCATGGAGGGCGGTTGCATTTGTTTATTGCACAAGATTTATCCAACTTTTTGAGGGGTGTTGCCCGCAAGAGTGGGTAAAACCCGAATGTGTGTGCGTTTAAGACAGGGAGTGGTAATATTTTTTCCTTTGAGTTAGTCAAATTGTTTTTATAGCATGAGCTCCCAAAAATAAGTATTAGGACGTTATAAATGCACCGGCCTCAGTGGAGAGAAAGCCTAAATGCCATTTGACCTGCCTGCTGATATTGATTTGAAAGGAAGGCAGGTTAGTTCAGAAACAGATGGCCCGGCTTGCAGTAATAATTAAGAAGCGGATGTGGAATATTAGAGGGACAGCTGAGGGAAAGGCGGTTAGATGAAGTGCATCAAAATGAGGTGTGCAGAGTATTCGCCATGACTTTGGAGCCAGACATTTTGTGCTGCGTATTGTGATTCTGGCCTCAAACAGCCAGCTCGCTGCTAGATATATTTTTCTTTGCTGCATTGTGTTGTGTTGTGTTGTCCATGTGTCACACATGCAGGTAGGCCCAGATAACTTTGGCGCACACTCAACGAGACCACAACTGTTTTGGAAACAGTGAAACGGGATCCGGCATAAATCAGTGTTAATGGTCGGCTCAGTGTTGTGGACGGGATTTTCTGAGAGCTTGTTTTCCAGTGGCAGGAGAGGAAGTGTTGTCAGTCCAGAGCAATAGTCCTGCTGTCAGGATTCAGAGCTTCCATGCAGAAACACGCCCCGGCTCCTCTGCACCGCCGCCATGCGAACTTAACTCGGGCAATCTAAACAAGACAAATGTGAGGCAGATATCCACCAGAAAATCACAGCGGAGGAATGTGTTTTGAAAATATGGCTTTCTAAACTATTTATGCATTTCCAGATTATTTGCAGATGTTTGTGGCAGTCTTCTGAATGCCGGATAGTTTTTTTTTTAAAGAGTAAGATTCAGTGAGTTTGCACCAGGATAATTTTAATAAAGTAATTTTGAATTTATGAACGATTGTAGATACAAAAGTGATATAAAACAATACAATAGTTATGATTAATATATGCAGGCTTTTGTGATTCCACTTTAACGTAAAAATTCTGGAGATTTAATTTAATGCATAATGCGCATGCGATCAAACACACACACACACACACACACACACACACACACACACACACACACACTACAGGCTGTATTTCTGTGGGTGAATTCAAGCACATTAAAAAATTGTTTTGCAACATTTTTTCCTTTTTAAAAGCTCTTTATAACATTGGTGGCCTTGCTTTTCCTACTGTAAGCTTTGAGAACCGTGTATAACATGACCACACGCTCACACAAAGGAAGGAGACGGTGAAAGTAAATCTAATTTGTCGCCAACAGGAAGACGTTAAGGTGGGTTAAAATGACCCTGACCCACCGGAGAGTTGTCTCGCCCCTTTAGCCTCTCTCAACTATAGGCCTCAACTTGATCTCCAGGAGGCAGCATGTCCACTAAACGCTTAGTCTAAACACAGTCGCTTTAAGCCAAGTGGAAAAACACGTAGATTTTCACTTTCAGTTTGTTGATTAATGACTCAAGAAAATTCCTGAAACAAACTGAGATTTTAAGATATGATGCCTCTCATGTTATGGAGAATTCAAAAGAGAAAAATATTTAAAGACTCGGTTATATATAATGTAGATTTTTTTCTATTTGACACTATATCAGAAATTTTGTTTGACTGAACACGAATAGAAACTTTTTGTAAAAAAATGTGACGCTCCAAACGTGAGCATGTGAGCTTGTCCACAAAGTGACAAATGACCGCTCAAGTGCAACATTTCACAGGGTTTATTGTGTCTTATGGAGCCTGGCTATAACCTGCCTGGTGGATGCATGACAATCAGCGGCCTGTGCGGGGCTTTTTTTTCCCCTCTAACCTTAAAAACCTCTCTCTGACTTTCCTCTCTTCTCTGTTTCTCTTTTGCCCCCCCAGTTAGTGACAGTCCATCCTTTCCCAGCGCCAAACTAGAGGAATGGAGCGCTATAAACAGGACTAATTTCCCTCCAGCAAGTTCTCCACTAGTCAATGGCGTGGATAAACCGCATTTAGAACCTGAAGCAAAATACACACAGGTAAAAAAATAAAAGGGGACACCTCTCATTTTTATTTTGTTACCAAAACAGTTTATTCAAAATGCTGGCCATTAGCTGTTAATATACCTACAATCTTAAGTCATTTATGATATTTTTTAATAATTATGTGACCTGGAAATTTCCCTTTAGCAGCATTAACGCGCTCTTTCTGTTGGTTTGCTGGTAATGGGTGTTTTCTTTTTTTAAAAATTAAATAATACTTATTATTTTTTCAATTTCTGCTTAATAAGGCGCACTTCCTGCAGGTCCTGCTTCCTGGTCAGCGCTTACAATGAATCATAAGAGTGTAAATTACATACTTATTAGTACGTTAATTAGTTGTAGGTAGTTGTTCTGTTGATCTGTGTTGAGCTGTTTGGTGTCTTGACTATGTTTTTAAGTCGACTGTGGCCATTTTAACACTCCATCACTGTTAAGGCCCATAAGACCAAGTCTATTTTCGGCTTATTGTAGTACATTGTAATGGGCTGGGTCCATGTAATGTTTGAGCCATGACATTAAAAAGCAAAGCAATGGACGTCCACCACTGCGTCATTTTGTCTAATTTTGCTTTGTACGAGAATATACATCAAAGGACTGTTTGGTCTAAAACAAGTGTAGTGAAGGCCTAAACTCTCGGGACTTTCACTGTTTTGCATCGAGTTGTTAAGAGTCCATAAATACAGTGTACGTTAAAGCGTCAAATTCAAATAAAGCAGAGTCCAGATTCACGCTCTGATAGGACGTCGTGTTTCCGCATTTCTACTTTATCTGTAATTAAGTTAAGATTAAAAATGTAAATGCAAGAAATCAGATAGTNCATAAATACAGTGTACGTTAAAGCGTCAAATTCAAATAAAGCATAGTCCAGATTCACGCTCTGATAGGACGTCGTGTTTCCGCATTTCTACTTTATCTGTAATTAAGTTAAGATTAAAAATGTAAATGCAAGAAATCAGATAGCCATTGTTTATATTTGCAACAATTTTTGTAAAAAATCTGTAAAGATTTATTCCATTAGTTTAGGCAAATGCATTCATGTGCCTTCAGGCCCTATTTTTGGTTTTCCTGAGTGGGTAACAAATGAAGGGCTGTGACGATGACAGGAGTGTGTGCGCGCGCATGCGTGCTTGTTCATCTTTTTGCATAGGCTACACGATGCCCCTTGCAGTCCAAAAAAAAAAAAAAAAAAATTAATGGCGCATAATTTATTTTGCCACTTTAACGCGGGGCAGTTTTCACGCTCATTACGCAGAAAGCAGGACCGACACATATGAGATTAGGAGCGTTCAGAGTTGGACTCCAGCACACAAGTGGACACACACTGACTGTCAGAGCGGTTAGCCAGCCAGCTATACAAAAACAGAAGTGAGCCATTAAATGCAGAAAATAACAACTCTATAAATTACAGAGTTTATTGCATGAAAAACAAAGGATGGTGCAGCGAGTTCAGTTTCTCCAAAACACTGGAGGATTGAACGTGGCTTTGTCACTATGACTGACTTCATACAGACACTGCAGCTTTAACACCGAGTGTTAAATACATCTGAAATGTTGCCTTGTGAGACAGGCAGAGACAGTAAAAGAGAGAAAGATGTCATGCAGCGACAAAGATCAACATCACAGGCTGGAGGGCCCTAAATTTTTTCATCTACAGATCACTTGCTTCCAAGACGTCTCCATATTCACGCTTTGTCTTCTCATGTTTCATATTTTCTTAAAGCTTAAACAACACTAGTTTATCCAAATTGGGAAATTGAAAACTTCTTAAGGTCATTTTTTATTTCTGTTACTGTGTCAAATATCAGTCTAGGCCTAAACTGTATAATCTATACACTCTATGCGGTTAGTAATGTGTGGCCTATAGGCGCTGAGCGGGGTGCTACGGGGCAGATGCACCCATGGGACTCTCAGGTTTTTCTCTGGGAAGAAGAAGAGGAGGATCATTAAAATAGATTTAAGGATAAGTCACGAGTAAAGTGCGCGCGGCGAACTCTGAGCCCAAAAAAACGAATCAAACATCTTCTCATAAAAACAAAACGATTAAACCTAAAACCCAGTTTAAATATTTGTTCATGCTTAATTAATTTGCGTTAAAAAAATTGAAACTTTAAAACAATGATTAGTTTTCCTGATATAAACATCGCGATCAGAGCGTGACCAGGTGAATCCGTTTGTGTTGTAATTATTTGGTAGATTTATTTTAATATTCATAATTCAAATCTGCGTTACTTGTGTTTAATAAACGTAATTCAAAACAGTACATTAAGTATTATAATTAGAAAATATATTAAAAAGAACAAAATAAAGAGAAAAAAAAGAACCTAAACGGATTTAATGAAAAACAGTAAGTTATGAATATCCTGCACACCTTTTGTTAACATATATCTCCAAATACATTCTTAAACAAACTTTAAATCAAAGTATATTCATTATAGATTGATGGTGCTATACAAAATAACAGGTACGACTAAACAAATAAATGATGCACTAACACGACCTTTCTACAGCTTCTAATGTGTTAATTCTGTTGACTTTGACTCAGACAGGTGTTGATTAACATCTGTGCTAACTCAGAGTGTAGTTAGTAGTGTTGTTGCAGTGGATTGAAATATACTGAAAGCTGTTTCCTGTTATTTTGTACAGTATATGCTTTATGTGTGTATCTATGCATAGTCAGTGTGTGTTTTTCATTAGTAGAAAGTGAAATGATCTCAAGAAAATGATTCAGTTAATTGGCTAATTGATTTAAATGAAAAACTTTTTTTTTTAAACAAAGCTGAAGTCCTGCATTGTACCTTGTGAAATAAGCTGCAGTATTGTTGAGCCAAGTGAAGACGCGCAAACACCCACAGACACCCACCAAAACACCCACAGTCAGACCCACAGACACCCACAAGTACATGCATGCACACGACCAGTTTTTCTCTCTTTAGTTATATTTAATAATCACCTTGAAATGACAGTTAGGTGTGTCATTTTTCATATATATCTTTAAAGAAATGACCGGTGACTCTGTCATTCAGGCAAATCTATGAAAATATGTCATAAAGAGAGAAAAGATCCTAATCGTAGAAATTATTCTCAGTAGTCGCAGACCACCCAGGCACAGAAATTCGGCCTCCCTGTTGAAATGCTTTGGTGAATTCCTCAAGTTAAGTCCTGTCGCTGTGCCAGAAAAGCAAAGCCCATTCATGCTTTCAAACCCTGTGCTCGCCTCATTCTCTATCATATTTCCCCTCTTCCTGGCCTTTCACTCTCAATCGCTCATGACATCTGTTTTGTGGCGCCCCCAACCACCCTGTCTCCCATCATCTGGCGTGGTATATCATCGCAGCCGGAGAAAAGTCCACTTTTGGTAGAAAACAAGTCCCATGCACACACAGGCAATCATGCGTGTATGGTTTTTAATACATGTTTAATATGTTCCAGGGGCACGAGCGCATAATTGATCATTCATACTTTCATCAAAATTGGAAAAAAAGGGTTTTTTATGTGTTGGCTGTGATATCCAAGTTAGAATTTGAGTCTCTGCTGTTTATGATTCGACCAGCTTCACTTTTCCTTTGACTTTCCTTGCATCATTTTTTTTCCAATTACATCTGCTTGCGTGTATGTGTCTTCTTAGTTTGGGGTGACTAAAATATTGTGGCTAAAATGGCCTTATCAGTAATTTTTGACATTTAAAAATCTGTCTTTGTGAGTAATTTACTATTTTTCATCTGTGAGGAAAATTATTAATGAAACTGACAAACTGTTTTCTACGCAGCAGGGAAACTGTTGAAAAATGTTTTTTCCTAAAAGGCACCTTTCAGATTTAAATATTTAGCAATTTTTCGCCTGCTAATTTTCTTTCTGCCCTCTCTTCCTCATGCAGACGCCGAATGGATTGCCCACAGTGAACAGCTATGTCACAGCGCCCAGCATCCCTCCCTACCACCCTCCCACCCAAGTGTCACCCTACATGGGGTACAGCGCCACCACGTCGGCCTATGTGACCGGTCCCACGTGGCAGCCGGCCAGTGGCAGTGCTCTATCTCCCCACAGCTGTGACATCGCCACCCCCTTGGCCTTCAAGAGCATGACGGCCAACCGTGACGCCATTCACCCAGTCATCGCCTCGGCGCTGTGAGGTCAGCCCCAGAGACTGATGTGAGAAGAAGGGGCTGTGAGGGGGGAAAGGGAGTGAGAGACGGCGGTGGACAGGAGACACAGAGTCTGTCCCCTGTGGCTTCATTTCAATCCCACTGCCTCCTTTTCTATGAAGGACTCAGCCCCAGGACCCATATTTTGCGCCGTCCCGTATGTGAACTCCCCCCGCCCAGCTAGACACAGTCAGGCCAAAGACACACGAGGAATAAAGAGTTGGTCAGTTTTTACTTCAAACTTGTCTGAAAGAAAGAACTTGCAGGACAAGTGTACTGAAGGACAGATGCATGACTGCTACTCCATCCTTCAACACAGCTCCTCTCAGATTCTTTACTGCACACTTCTGCAAATGTCTTTGGGCAAAATGGGGTAATGTATAACTTCATGAATAAGAAATCAAAGAAGAGGAAAAAACTTTGCATTAGTGTTTCAGGGTGCTTATTATTTGATATTTTTTAAAAAAATGTTTGTATGCTTTTTGTTGTTGTTTATGTTTTGATAAGTCTTATGGAGAATTGTTTTCCCACTTCTCTAAAAATGTAGCCTATGCAAGAGCTCCCGAGAGAAGTTAATGTTTATTTATTAGATTAAGGTACGTTGAATGAAGTGCAATTAGCCACAGACAGCATGGGAATCTCCACGCACGTTCAGACAAAATTGGCATTGGTCTTATGTTGGAGTCTATAGCATTAACAATTGACAAATGTTGCACAATGAAATTGAATGTATCTTATTAAATTGTTTGGCTGTTACTGGTCTCCATGGAGTTTGCCGCTTGTTTGGGGAATCCTCAACACATTTTATTCTGAGAAGAAAGTACATGATCACACCTGAAAATATTTATTTTCCCTCTCTCTGCCAGTGCAGCTGTGGTAAATTCAGGACATTGCAGCCTACCAGCCTGTTTTACATGAGCAGGAAACTGCTTTTCATAAAAAAGAAAAAATGTGTGTGCTCATACAAGGCCTGTATGCTCTATTGCAATGCGTCACAGCTCACTAGGAAAGTTCATTAGAAATGCTTTGCGTGCACTAACACAGACACACACACACACATATATGTGCACGTGCGCGCACACACANTAATTGCACTGAATATGGTTTCATCTATATTTACAAAGATTAAGATTAAGAGTGAAAAAGAAAATAATTGTTTTAAAAATAATTCAAATATATATTATTTAATGAAAAGTATATCATAAATTTTGTAGTTTACACAATTACATTTGGGGTTGAAGGGGGCATGATAAAAATATAAAATATAGTAGCTACCAATACTTCCATAAAATTTCCTAATTTCAATGTTAATTCTTGTCTTCAGTGAATATTACTAAAGG
>JANJYP010083614.1:0-16497 GCA_024605115.1 Rastrelliger brachysoma | reverse complement strand
GAGGTCTACAGCTAATTGGTTCTACAGGGTTTTGAATAACAATGAGCCGAGCCCAATTACTGAACTACAGAGAGGCGGAGATGAGAGGACGGGGAGGGAGAGAGGGTGGTTGTGTGGGTGGGGGGTGTGGGGGGACCCAGTGGAACGGGCGCAGGGAGGATGGAGGGAGGAGGAGATGGGGGAGGCTGTTTCACGGCTGCTGTCTCTCTCCTCCTCAGAGTAGGGATATTAATGAGATCAGTAAATGAGTGAGTGCTGGCAGAGACGGGGATGTGCTGTAGAAAAACAGCCGCCCTGCCCCTGCAGGACAGCGGCAGCAGCAGCTCCTCATTCGCTATTCCATTTGACTCCCGGATTCACACAAAATGTGCTTGCCTCANGGCAGCAGCAGCTCCTCATTCGCTATTCCATTTGACTCCCGGTTTCACACAAAATGTGCTCGCCTCGTTCTTTTTGTCCCAGATTTTTTTTCCTTTTCTTTGTATCTCATGTTCATTTATTAGTGATGTATTTTCTTTCCTTCGACACAGGGGATCTGTTTCTGTGGTCCTTTGATAGCAACGCTGTATGCCAGTCTGTCTTGTAGAGCCTTTAATGCTATCTTCAGGGGTTTGCATTCAGTGATGGCTAATAGTCCCAGCAGTTTAGACACAGCTTGGTTGTAAATTTGTACTCAATCTGAGGCATAACGACTCCTGATTGTTCCTTATTTTTTGACCCCTGCTGCTTTGGTGGACATCAAGGCATGTTTTTTTTATCCTCTTACATGCAGCAGCAGCAGCACCATATACAGCGGGTAGATTAGGCAGCACTGTATCTGCACAGTGTCTCTCCACTCTAGTGTGCCATGTAGTGTCCCCTTGCCCTGATATTGCTGATGAAACTGGTTCGGATGGAAGTATTATCAGATTTAGAAAGCTAATTTGTTCCAGCGGCAAAAGAGCTTTTCAGGCTGTTGAAGGGACGTCTTTCTTTTTTCTCTTTTCCTTCATTCGGTCGTGCTCAGTACTTTTTTGTGCCCTTGAAACATCACATCAGTGTTGAGCTGTAGGACTTTTAAATTGATCTCTGCTTAAATAATCTCTTTCAGATTCATGAATTCACATTGAGCAATCCCCTCTTCTGAGCATTCATCACTTTCAATAAACCCCGCAGAAGCTGTCATTAAGCTTCAACCTCCTCATCCCGCTCTAAACTGCTGTTCAAGGGCTGCAAATTGGAAATGTGATTTAAATATTGCTTGAAATGGATAGCTCATATTCACCTAAGCTCCCCATCACCACTCCCACCCCCCCTCCACCCCAGCCGTGCCAGGCTCTGTCATGCGATGAAAGCCGAGGATGTCGGTTGATGATCACTCCACTTCCTGCACCATGAGTGGGAGACATTAATTGATGCTAGCAGAAGGTTTAGCCCTGACCTTTCCAGATCACAAGGCAAACAAAATTCTCTGTAGGCCTACCACTCTGCGCGCTTTTGTCACTTGTTCTTCATGGTTGGATTTCTCAGAGATGAGAAGGATTCTCTTTGCTTACACTTTTAATCGGCTATAGAGCAGTGAAATACTCCAGCTGGAATGAGAGGGAGATAAATGCCTTCTTAACTCTAGACTGCAAATGAACTACAAATCCTTGAGCTGGATTGCTGTTCATTCTTCAATTATGTAAGCCCCCCTCCTGTCTGGTTTTTCTCCTACTCAACATTGTCAGTGTGTATATACAAATATATTCTTGACTGACGAGATTTATAATCTCTTTCAACTTTCAAACACAAGCATTAATAAGGCTGTGAGTCCATTTTGCCTGGTGGTTTTTGCTAATATAAACATTTAGTAGGCTAAGCAGCACATTCTTTGCTGATGTTGAGAAAAAAAGGCTTTGAATATTCATCATCATTGATTGATTGGCTTCATATAGATTTGTGCAAAGCCGTCTCGCAAATACACTTTTGAAATTCCTCCTCAGCTGTGTGCTTGGATGTGGATTATGTGTTGAATCTCGCCATTAAAAAAAAAAAAAAAAAAGGTTGCCAACGCCATTCACTCCAAACAATCCTCGGAGCCAGTAATGTATTCTGAACTCTTGAATCTGCATATTTGCATACTGTAACAGAGTTGCAGCTGTGGTCTCAGAAGAGTTTATCATTATTTCACATTTATTTTGTCTCTCTAATTACCTAATTAATTCTGTTGTTTTGATTGTGGTGTTTACCGTTTGCTTTGTGGAGGCGTAATCCTGTTCTATTTGTCTGTTTGAAGAAGGAGCAGTCTCACTGAATTATTCATGCTGCGCTCCAGCGACAGCACAGCCGTTTAAATGATGAAGGCATTCGTGAAATCCTCTCTCTCTCTTTCTCTCTCTCTCTCTTTCACACACACACGCACACACATTCACTTGCACACACACTTTCTTTTTCTTTCTCTTTCTCACTCTCGCTTCTCTTTCTCTGTAAGTGCCTGAGGCGGTGGAAGTGGGATGTAAGGAGGGAAGAGGATTTCATGAGGCTCACAAGCGCACCTCAAATGAGGCGATGTGAAAACATGTCCCTCTAATGTGTCTGACAGAGCTACGAGAGGGGCCGGACTCAAAGCCATGTCTAATCTGACACCATAATGTGACCTTTCATCTCCACTTCTCACAGGAAACAGTGCTCCAGTGCCCGCATTGTACATGCATGTGTTAGTTTCTGTGTGTGTGGGTGTATGGGTCTGTCATAGGCTACTATCTGAGACATATTTTAGACTAAAAACCAGTTGATTGAGGCGACTTGTCCAATTAAAGGCAAAAGCTGTGTCCCCAATTTGGAAAAAGAGGATTTTTGGGTCAGTGGTCAAGGTTTGGGTTAGGCAAGTAGTGAAAGTAGTGATTATGGTTAGGGTAAGTCTTCAGGAAATGAATGTAAATCAGTGTAATGTCCCCAAAAGCAACCAAGGACACAACTGTGTTTGTACATTCCTCATGTTGTGGGGACTCGCCTCCCTTATGGGGACAAAAAACAAGTCCCCCAAACATAAATCATTAATTTTAGGGCGAAGACTTGGTTTAAAGTTTCAGTAAGGTTATGGTTACGGTTAGGGTTAGGTAAGTAGTGGTTACGGTTACGGTCAGGATACGTCTCCAGGAAATGTAACATAATGTCCTCTGAAGTGATGGAAACACGACTGTGTGTGTGTGTTCCTTTGCCGGGACGAGCGCCCACTGAGCAGGAATGTGGACACTTGAGTCGGCACAGGCCCCTCTGGAGTGCTGCTGATGTGTCAAAACGTCGTTCACTGATTGGATATCGCTGTGTCATGTGGTAGCCTGGTGTCCACTTCACACCTTCAGCTGTGACTTTTTCTAGTGTTGAGGATACTTGATAGAGCGCAAGTCAGCAGAACCGGCGGATCTATTAGAGGGTTGCTGGCATCTGGTTTGATTCTGCTTTTTTTTTTTTCTTTTTTTTATTTTGAAGAAATGCTGTGTCTCCACCCTCGGTGTGGTCTTAATGGCGTTCCCACTCAAAGAGCACTTCCTCAGAGACAGGGAGGAGGAAGAGGAGAAGGGGGGTGATGGGGCTCTCTGGGGATTGTCTGTTTGTAGTGTTTACTGCAAAACCCTTAAGGACTTACAGGCACTTTCATCAGCACTCAGCAGTACATAGTACACACTTCCTCGTCTGTGTTCCTCAGTTTTTAACGTCTTATTTTCTTCTCACACTTTTGTGCATTTAAAAAAAAACTATATGACACCTTTGGGTCCCAGGCGACACTTATCTCTGTCTGTAAGGAGTTGTAACGCACTCCTATTATACACTCATTTACATGAAGAGAATCCTGTGCCAGCTGTCATTTGTTCACAGTTTCTTTCATCGTTCTCCCTCAGGAGGGCATTGTCCTTAAACCGCACAAATCACACACACTGGCTTTGGTTTTCAGGACGCCCTCTTTTGATGATGGCTGGCTTGATGGACGTTATCAGCACGCACGACTCCAGACTCAGACAAAGCCTGGAGCATACAGTATGTATAGTTTTATTTAAAACCTTTTTTAATGTGTTGTTTTCTCTCTGTAAGCCTGTAGATTCTGCTTTCTATTTGATCTGCCCTAAACATACATCTTTAATCTTTGCTGCAGGCTGTGTGAGAGGGGGAGAGAGTGTCACTGCAGGCCTGGGCTCTCACAGCGCTGCAGCCCCTCTGGGGGTCCTGCAGAGGGCAGCATACTAAACATAGCACATCACCTCCCACCTCCTTTTTTTAACACCTGCACCAACAACCACCAACAACCATCACAGCTATCTTTATTAACATACATCTATATTAACTCACCCGCGGAAGTCAAAAAAAAAAAAGAAAAAAAATGAAATAACAGGGAGAGAAAAAGAAAAACAGGCAGAGAATGAAACCATCATGGGCCCGCAGGGTGTTCTACTGTTTGTACTGACACAGAGGACGAGTTATGCTAATTGAGAGTTCTCTGCATAATTAGAGAGAAAAAACTTTATCATTATTATTAGTGGAGAATAGCCAGACGGAGGGTAATTTCAAGTTTCCCAGCAGGGTGCTGCCAGAGAATAGAAAAGGAAAAGGACACACTCTCAATGTTATTCCTGCTGTCTTTTGATGCAGGGAGCATAATTCATCTAAGATACTTAGCCTGAGTGTGCTTTAATGATGATGACTTTTCCCAATGTGATTTTTCAAAGTGTTTTAATGTAGGCCTATTGTCTTCATAGCGGATGTGTTTGCCGTGGTAAAATCGAGCACTGCATATTAAGTTATCCACGTAAATGACTTTTTTCTCCCGTGTTTAATGAGCCTTCACTTTTTTTGCCACTGCAGACGACTTCACGCTGTTGCATGTGCGCTGTGGTTGCAGCTGTGTGTGCGTGGAGACCAGGGGAGTGAGATCATGTGTGATGCCACCGAGAGATGGCGGAGAGGTGATGCGGCTGGCTGGCCGCTCAGCCACACAGAGCTGTGAGTAAGTGGGCCGTGGTTATAACGGGGCACGCGGGGCAGTCACAACAGAGTGCTGAATCCATTAGTCCCTCAGCAGGGCTTCAGCAGGTCATTAAGGTTCAATAAGATCCTGTGATATCCTGTTACACACTTTCCTTCCTCAACTAAATCTGATGATGCTACAACCACTGGATGCTGCACACAGGAAGTTGTCTTCCCCTTAGAGCTCAGAGCCCGTGCTTGCTTTAAAACTGTGAACGATAGTTTATGCCGCAGTAAGTATTCCTTTCAAAGGCTTTACAAGGCACTGGGGATTAAGAGACTGTACCACACTCATCTCATTTGTGTCAGGACTGGGAAAAGGGAGCACTCTAAATACGCTCTGCACCAGTAAGCTGTATGGGGTAGAGTGGAGACAAGGGCTCTCAGATGTGAGGGGAACACATTGCACCTGCCCCAGTTGTTCTCCACTAACATGGCCGCCTGCTTCACAAGTGCAAGGAACATTCCCTCGCTTCAAAGGTTCCCCTGCCTTTTTTTTCATCTCTGTGCACCAGCCCACAGCCAGAACCACGGATTAATATTTCAAAACATGTTTCTTGCTTGCACCCCCTACCCCCATCCTCTCTCTATACCTCCTCTCCCTCCTTTGGCTCCCCTCCTCCACCCCCCTCAACATCATCTCTCTCACACCATTCCCTGTTCACCACTTATTCTCCTCTCTGCCCCCCTTACCCCCACCCCCTCCACCGCACCTGCCTGCTCGCTCGCTGAAATGTGTGATATTTTTTTTCCATATCTCCTGTTTTGCTGCTCCAGTGCTCCCTTCAATCCAATCGCCAGCGCGGTATGTTTTATGGATTAATAAGAAATGATCCTGGAAGGTCCAGTCAGGCAGTTGAGGAGCCAAAAGCAGAAGGATGAAGCGATGAAACGGAGGGGGAGAAGGGGCAGGGTGCCGTCTGCAGTCGAATTTTAATGAGTACCAAGGGGAATATCCTTTTTTTTTTTCTTGGGGTATCCTTCTGGTGCATCGCTCTAAATCACTGTCACACAAACAAGGTATTTCCCATCATGCCTCTGGTTTGGCTTGGTAACTGTGTCATCTTGTGGCACAGGCGTCTCACCGGCACACCTGCTCTGCTATCCTAATTGAACAGATGATCTGCCAATTTGTCATGTTTATCTTCAGAGGCGTTCTGGCGTCAATGCCCTGCTCTGCTCAGCCCCCTCAGAACACAGTGCAGATGTTAGCAGAGCTTTTTTTTATATGACAGATCTTGTAGTCATTACTGAATAATTCATCGCTGCATTAATGTCTTTAGATAGCATCTCCAGCATCTTGCTTCGCTTTTTTTGGCTCCCTCTCTTCTCTTCCTTTCTGCAGCTCCTCGCAAGGGAAAACTTTTATTATTCTCTCCACTGACAGCAAAGTAGCTATACGGATAAAAGATAATTGCCTGGCTTGACTCAGCCATTGATATGAAAATAGGATTGAAATTATTCACTGTGGTTTAAAGGTTAGTTGAAGGTTATTATTCAGGGGGAAATGCGTGGAAGAGAAGAGCCTCTACGTACAGCCCGATGTCAAGCCTGACAAGACATTTCTGAAAGGCTAATATGCTGTGCATGCTGCAAAGGCCACTCATTGAATATGCCCAAAGGGTCTCCTGAGATCTTAACACTGGAGAAGTCAATTATTTAGAGGAAAATTATGGCTCACTCTGTGCATAAACATGATATGCTCCAAATAAGATTGTGAGCCTGATTTTTAGCACACTCCAGTATCTTTTATTCAGATGATTGTTTGTTCTTTCATTCAGGCTTTCTTGCATGGCAGAATGTAATATGAACGCCATAATGAAGAGGGAAAGGGCTTTCTCAACCAGCCTAATGTATTCGATCCGTTGCATGCTTATAGGCTTGTTATGGTTCAGATGGGCTTTGAACACGGGCTTAATAAATCACCTCCGCCAGCAGCTGTCTGATGTTTCTGCTTAAGAGTCGCTCTGATGTCTGTGGTTGGCCCGTCACTACTTACGCCAATCTCTATTACCATGGCAACTGAGAGGGACGTATGCAGGTAGCGTGCTGGAAGCTGGAAGAAGTCATGGTGTGCTGTTTGATAGCAGGCCGTGCAGCAACAGACAGCTCTCTCACTCTCTCTCTCCCTCTTTCTCTCTCTCTCTCTCTCTCTCTCACTCTCCGTCCTCTGCACATCTGCTTCTGCACCAATATGTTGAAGCGACAGAGTAAATATTCGCTCAGATTCATCATTCGAAGGTTTCTCCACAAACATTTACAGACTTCCTTTGTTTTCCTAGGTTGCTATAAATACACAGATGAGTAAAAACACATTGTTGGATTATATGCAAAGGGAAAACTCGATCTGATGGGAATCATGTTTCTTTTTTCATTCACTCTCCAAAATATTCATATTGTTCAAATTTAAAGAGTTTTATTGGCAAGACCACAATCAGAACTGTAATCAAGTCCTTTTCATGGAGATTTTCCACAATTTGTTCTATAGTTCATGATATGAGAACAATATACGTGTGTGTGTGTGTACATCACTTTTGGTTTCTCTCTCGCTCTCTCTCACACTCACACTCACCCACACACACACACACACACGTGTATTGTTCTTATTATTCATTCCTAGACCTATATACTTGCACTCTATTACATATATCACACATCATGGACTGCTTTTGCACAAAGAAGTCCATGTAATCATTCAAAGTATTCTCTATCTATTTTTCTTACCTCTCAGTCTGTCTCTGTGCTGCTGTAAGGCTTGAATTTATCTCATCTGATCTTATGTTTTCTTTTTTATTGACAGCGTATTACTAATATAGTGATACAAAAAACAAGCTGTTCCCGAAAATATCTCAAATCACTTTGCGTCACTGAAACCTTCATCTGGAGATTTTGAGTCTGAGTTGGTGATACTTTCATGGGAATACATCAAAGAGAAGAGAGATGAGAGTCTGAAACGATAACACCCCTCCTGGGAGGACGCTATGGTTCACACCTCCTCTTCACCTGCTTCCTCACTCTCACACTCCTTTTTCTGTCCGCCGAGATTCGGTGGCTTCATCCAAAGATGCAGGTGTGATCATTCACCCGTTCATTGTTAGTCAAAACCGCCTCCGCTCCTCTAAAAATAGATAATTATTCAAATTCCCGCCCTCATCAAAAACCATAATCAGTTATTTCCATTCCACGTTTTATTCAGTTTTGTTGAATCTCTTCAGTTGCTCTGATTATTTTTTAATAGAAATGCATAAGCAGACTTTCAGAAAGATACAACCTTCTTTCTCTAAAAACAGGAGACTCAGACTCTCACTCCTCGCTTGGGTTTTATTTACTGCCCCCCTCTTATGTTCTCTAGATGACTAACATATTTTGGCATCAGGTACTATTCCTGCACTTATCTGATTGAACCAAACTGATCTTGCAGCAGAAAACTGTGAGGGTTTGTTATTGGGCCGTGTGCTAAAGGATTCAGTGGTGATGAGGTCTCACACAAGTGTTTCCACTGGGTCATACAGGGGCAGAGTCAGGCTCCCAGTGGTGATGATAGGCAGCACTCTGTCGATATCTGTCTGTTCTTCAGTTTCAGGACTGTGGTAAAGATCACTGACACCA
The DNA here is from genome assembly GCA_024605115.1 of Rastrelliger brachysoma. NCBI lineage: Eukaryota > Metazoa > Chordata > Actinopteri > Scombriformes > Scombridae > Rastrelliger > Rastrelliger brachysoma. The sequence goes on along the minus strand of JANJYP010083614.1, from coordinate 7,905 downwards.
TATCTCTGTCCCTCCTTCCTTCACTCCTCTCCTGCCCTGTGCGAAGAAATTGGATAAGCACTAAGCACTTCAGGATGAAGTTTTTCTGAAGCCCAAACTGCTTGTGTGATTACAGACAGATCGATACCTTGTGGTGTCCCCAGCCGGCTCACCCTGCTGGCACAGGAAATGATGCGATCCATGCGGCTCTGACATTGACAGGCCCCAGAGAGGCGACAGCTTCACTTACTAGAAAAATGCTCTCCATTAGCTCGGCTGGGTGGCTCTGCCCTGTCATTGTTATGCTAGCGAGGCTGTGACATTTGTGTTATATGGATGGCAAATGCCTTCCTAATCATCTGCTCACAGCACAATTTGAATTTTCATCAACTTTGATGGACAGCTACTGAAGAATTATCATCAAGAAAATGAAATCTTCTCTGACCCTAAATGCCACGGCTGCTACCACTCCCTTCCAGTATCCCACTGAGCTGGTGACAAAAGCTGTAGACGGTCACACAGCATCTCCCTACGGGCCGCTGCCCTTTAGCTGTTGTGTTTCTCCTCAGAGGTTAAACCTCGTGACTTTTCTCATAGTCATGGAGAGGCCTGGTGATAGGCCTCGTCCTTTCTTAGACCTCAACAACACACAGACCCTCTACCCTCCCCTCTGCCCAGGAAGTGGTGCTTATATCCATGTCAGGGAACAGCAGCACTTTAGGGCACAATGTGTTTTTTTTATGGCTGAGCCAGCGTCTCTTAAACCTGAGCGCTTGTATTGACCCACCTCCCATCTCTCTGCCTCTCTCTCACATCCCCCCACTGTTTCCTTGTTTGAAACAATATAGCCTGCCTGTTGATATTGATTCCAGAAGATTGGGTCCCGGTAAGTGCTCCTTTGAGTCTGGTGTTATATTAAGCAATTGTTCCAACAGCAGATGACAGGGCTGGGAAGGTTTTGGCTGGCTCTAATAGGCCTGGTATTACCCGTGTGTTAATTGATTGGGCTGTAAAAGGAGGGAGAAATTGGCTACACCTAGAATTTAAGGCTTAGCAGCTGATAAATGAACACTGACTCTTAATTGTCCCTTACATAAAATGACTAGAAAGCTGTTCACTACAGCTCAACGTCATCCGTTTAATATTATCAATAAGCCTTTTAAAACAACAAAATGACCAAATAACAAACATGACTGAATACTCTTACCCAACAAGGTTTTAAAAAACGTAGTACTCCCAGTTTTAGGGTAGATCTATGCTCAGATTTATATTGGCACTGGCCTAACTTTATCCGGCTGGCAGAGCTGAGTGTATTTGCTAAAGTGTCTGAGCTGCACAGTCAGTAGCCAGACATTGTCAGCAGTACAGGGGCAGTATTGCACGGAAAGCTGTTTTATGGAAGCCACCCGAAAGCAAATGCTCCATTCATCCGTCTGTCTGCACTGGCCTCCATTTCCTCCTCTGTCACATGCATGATTAAGACCATCTTGAGGCATTTTTCAAAAGGCCAGAGCACTGGGTGGTAGGGTGGGGTGGTTCAAGCCAAAGGGGGTTCAAGTAAAAGGAAGCAGAGCCACCTATCTTTGCTTTTGTGCTTTTCTAACATCCAAACATCTCTCACTGTAAAATGTAAATAGTGACCCCCCCTTCTCTATTCTCCTGCCTGTTGTCAGTGATTCAGCATTGTCTGTTCAAGTGATGACATTATTTTGACAGCCATAATGCATTATGCATCTAATTCCATTAGCAGTGAGTGGTCATCAGTTGTTTTCAATGAATTCAGTGTGTGTGTGTGTGTGTGTGTGTGTGTGTGTGTGTGTGTGTGTGTGTGTGTGTGTGTGTGTGTGTGTGCGCGTGTGTGTGTGTTTATTTTGGTCAAGTGAGTCCCATTAGATTCTATTTCCAATAACACAATGTTCTGCTGCGGTTGCATTTCAGTAGAGAGGTAATTTGCTAATGGCACGGCCCTTATTAGAAAGCAATTATTATTAATTACCAGTGGGTGATACAAGAGCTGATTTAGTCCTTAAAGCACACTGTTTTTCTGCCACTGTGGCCAGTATGTGTGTGCATAATTGTGTGTGTGTCCGTGCTGTCTTTCTCAGAGATGATTGCCAGCCCCACACCATCGCCCTCACCTCCCACTGGCCTCCTGCCAAGCAGCGACATTGTCATTATCAGTGTGCCAGAGGGCTGGGTAAATGTCATTATTGTAGCTTGTGGATTCCTCCAGGGAATCAGCAGCTACCCGTTTAATTTCTCTAACAGCCCGGGAAATATTTGTTGCATCACCAACCCGGTTCATGGCAAACATCTATCGCTGCTATGCAATTAACGACATAGATCATTTACATAGTCACAGAGCTAATTTTCATAATGTTCCCTTTATTATCAGAGGAAGAAATTAACCCAGGAATTTATTTACACACCCACTGCAAATGGTAACAGTGTGCTAATTGGCTGTTAGATGATTAATAAGCTTATAGCACATGCTAATGAATGGTGCACTCACTGTTTCAGAGGTGCTCCAGCACTGTGCTTGTGTTTTGGCAGCTTAATTAGACAGATAATTATGTACTTGTTGCTTTCGCTTTCAAGCAAATACCATCAAACATTAAAAAAGATTAAACTGGCTTGTATTGCTATGAGCCTGTGTTGCTTCTGTATCTTCTATTGTGTTGTAAATGGGCTCATGGCTTCAATGCCCTTATTTTAGCACTCAGTTGTGTTTTAAATATAATAATGTGTCATTGTGGGAATAATGAAAAAGCCATTCAAGGGGAGAAAGTGCAGTTTGAATGAATGAAAAGTTACGATGAACATTACACAAATTTCCACAAAATAAATTTAAACAAGCTGTAACCGAAAAAAGAATAGGCAGAAGCCAAGGCTTATTTTTGCCTATCCTGATACATTTATAACTTGTAAATAATGAAATAATGACTAAAATAGCCAATAAGTATTCTACATCACTTAAAAAATTTAAAACCAACACAATTTGCAGATAGCACATGAAGGACTAGCTTAAAACTTCCACCGCTCTAATCGCTCAAACTTTTTTTATTGCTTCACTTCAGTAATACAGCCAACATTTATTATTAATTGCTCTGTTGAACTTAAAAGACTATGTCCACTCTTAAGTTATGCCTCAGTTCTTTAGAGGGAATCATGAAGCTGAGACCAAACACTTTCTGATGACAAGGCATCACAGGGGCTCAGGAGACTTTCTTTTAGTAGCTGTAAAATACTGTTGTGTAACTACATTTAACATGTTGTTGACTCGCCATCCTAATGCTGGCTACCAGCGGGAAGATGGCACAAATGCTTTTTTTTTCTTTCTGTTTAAAGTTTTGTTTTCTCAAAAGATAAAGCAGCACTTTGTAGATAATTACTACAGTTTGCAACTTTCCTTACATAAGACCCAATTTGGAGCAGCTCAGTCTTTACAGAGAATTCACTTGGTGGTTTGGTTTTCCATCTGCTCTGTATAGAATAAAAGTCAGCGGTTGTCTGTGGTGGTGAGTCCTCTGGGAAAGCTGGCGATGAATATTTGATGTAAATCCGCCGTTTTATCACTGGCACGGCTCAGAGCAGGAATCCTCATTGATCTGGTGTTATAATCACAGATTAAAAGAACTCTCCCCAAACAATTCCCTGATTAAAGCTCTGTTTATATGCTCTGCTCATGACCATGTGAGATTCACACACAGGCATTGAAGAAAGCCCCTGCAGGACGAGCAGAGCTGCGAATGCACAGTTCTCAATGTGACTCTCACTGGCTATTGTGAACACCAAGTCTCTGGGTCTATTGCAACTCATTAGCTCCTAAACTCAGCCTGAATCTAACATGACATGCTCATGAATCAAATCCGCAGAGAGATGAAGAGATGCAACAGGAAGAAAAGAAAATCACTGAAATAAACATTTTCAGGATGTTCAACAGATTTGTTTCCTGTGGATCTTTGCATCTCAGATGTTGGTTTACACATTATATGGAAACTGTTCAACAGATGACAGATAATATATTCTGCAAACAAGGCTCTTTCATATGTTCAATGCAGTAAGACACTTATCTTACGTAGATTTGTACAGCTGCACAAAAAAGGGTTGATTTGTGATATCATTGTGATATCTTCTGGATCTAGTTTCAGTTTCACTTATAGCCTACGTGCTTTCTCTCTTTCTTTCTCTGATGTATCACTATTTGACCTTCACTCAAAAGGTTTACTGGAATCCTGAACACTGATTGAAGAAACATAAATACTGGCTCCTCAGTTCTGCAGAGACAGATAAATACCTAAACTGCAAGCCAATGGTATTTCAATGGGCTCTTGGCCTTGTGACAAACCTCCATTTGTGAGTTTAAATGATTGGTGAATTTCATCTTAATTACAACAAAGACGAGCCAAGCCCAGAGTTCATTCTCATCGTGCTCGGTTTGCCAATTATGGATGTGGCTGGCAACGCCGTGGCTTCTACTTTTCATTTCTCAAACCCATATTGTCCCTGGAGCAGAGAAGATTGGTACGTGCCCGACGTCCCACTGCCGTGCTCAAAATGAAGCAGATGATATTACTCTGTGTGCATGAAGGTGGTTTCACCTAATATCAACTACCAGCCTGCCGCATGCATACTAATCATATGGATATGTTCTTTCGTACCAGCCAGCTCTCACCTTCATTAGTGCCTAAAATGAAACATACTTTTTTTCTATGTGATTGATATTCTGGGGAAGTTTACCAAGTGAGAGACTTCTGAGGCTGATAACTGTGACAGAGCTAGCCTCTGCTGCTCGCTATCTTCCCCTGCAAAGAAGAATAAGGATGATATCACAGAGAGCATTTAATACATATGAAATCAGAACAAAAAGTGATATTTTTTGCTTGCATTCAGTTGCTATAAGTAGGGCAGTTAATTCATGTTTTCCCACATCAGATTAAATTTGCTTTCTTCATGCATGTGCTAAAGATAATCTGTTCCAGTGCTCAGAGTTATGATTAACCTGGTGGCAAGGACAGAAAGATAGAGAGGCTGTAGCAGCCCCAAGTAATTAAATTAGCCCTGAATGGCTAATTGGATCAATTTGGAAGGCAGACACTGTCAAGGATAAGAGTAATCATCTATGCAGTAGCAATCTTTTATTGTTCAGACATGTCTTGTAAAAAGACAAGGTGTGATCCAGAAGGTTAATGTAATTACTGTCCAATTCTCTCACTCACTGTGCACAATAATGCTAATTAATCTAAGATCTCTGGACTATAATGACGCGTGACAAGCCAGGTAATGCTGATTACAATATTTAGGACATGACTGAATATTCTCTATTGTTTCACAACCCGGGCACTGCGATGATGCTGCAATTAGCCCACTCATTTCTCACACTTTTACAAGACTATTGGCTTCAAAGCGTTTGATCTACTGCAGACTCCGTGTATTTTGTTCTCACCTGCGTGGCGTTTTAGTATGATAGTCATGCATTTTACCCCAATAAAGCAGTGATTTACATTTCATCCAAGGCGAGCTCTCTGGGCTCAGCGAGGTGTAAAGCAATGTAATGAGAGAGAGACTTGGCTTATGAACAGAGCATTCATATTCATTAGCAGGCGGCATTAACATATGATGCCCGTGACAGATCTGTGATGCATGTTTTATGAATGCAGTAAATGGCACGCTGACAGCACGGCAGGCCATAAAGGACCAGAGCAATCCACCAAATGAAAGCCACAGAGTAGTGGGACGATTATTGATTCTCCCCTGTGTCCTATTGATCTCTGACGTTTTCATCTGGCACAGAGCTGCTAATCTGGTGTATCAGAGAGACACCCACAGTGCAGCCCATTGACTCTGCTATCAATAGCCACAAAGCTGGATATCATTAAATCCTCATCACTTTGTTTCCCCCGGCCAGCCGCCACAGACGACTGAGCACTCTGCGTGACCTCTGAATAACCACTGTCCACTGGCTTGTTTATGGCCCCGGCTTCTGGTGTCTGACATTTACTGGCTCCTTTTTAATAGCCCAGTGTAACAGTTCTGCTGTACACAGAGCTGATATTGACCAGTGCCGCAAAGAGTGTGACTGGACACGGTTTTATCCCGTCAAGTGAGAACTTATAGTCGGTCACCCACTGTCAGTGGAAAATACACTCAAGCTTTGTCAGCAAACATGGCTGCTAACCATAAACTCTGTAAGTCGGACATATTGAAATGCGAGGTCACCCATTGATTTGTGTTGGCGCAGATTTGAATCCGAGGGATCCTGTTTAAGGTCGGCCCCATTTTTTCCATTTGGAGCCAGGACGTTCCAAAGGACTGCAAAATGCCTTTCGTGCTCTGGAAACATGTCCCAATACCTCAGACCAAAGCAATGCTAGCTTACAGGGAAGACTGAGTCATGCACACTGTGGCTTATGTTAGGTAAATTGTGTTAACAGGTCATAATAAAGAGACAATAAACTCACAAAATATTGTGACAACAGTCTGAATCGGAGCAAGTCCCAGACTCGAGGAGAGAAGCAGGCAAGCGAACTGTCAATCATAGCTGTCAATTGTTTCCGACACGGCAGTGGTTCAAAAATGACCAATAATTCAGTGAGTAAGACCATAATGACTCGAAAAATGGCTGACTTCGTATTTCTAGAAAGAAGTTGACATTGATGAGTGTTAGTCAGTCGGAGCCAAGGATTTTTTGGAGCCAGCCGTCGGCAACACAAGATTCTTCCACATTGGTTTCAGCCTCAGGCTGTGGTAGATGCCTCTTGGCTGTATCTTTCTTTTTGTCATCAGGTCAAATGTTGAAAATAGATTGCAAACTGATTGAAAACATTAGCATGTTTGCATGTGCAATGTGAGACGCTTTCAAAGTGAGAGGCAAGCCAAACAGTTTCAGGAAAGGCTCAGTGAATGTCAGAGTGAACAAATATTACATTAATTATCAAAGGAAGAGCACATGAAGTAGGCTGAATGTGTGTGATATGGTTAAAGAGATAAGTGATAGATTAGAGATCAGAGTGATTTTTCCTTACAGTAGTTTTGGGGAATTTTAGTTTTCCCCACTTTCCCGGAGTCAAAAACTAATACCCTCAGACAGACTTTTTATCTATTTATTGTAGTCTAAAGTTATGTCAAACAACAATATCAGGCTATCTTGGCTCAATTGTTGAGTGTGCATGGGATCAAATAACATAATCATGATCCCAAAGCTAAGCAACTAAACTAATGGGAGGAGGGGGTGGGTGTCTTTTTCCAAGCTTTATCGGAGGGGGGTACCACAATCTCAGACTTTGGAAACCCCTTTGCAAATTTGAAATAAATGTAGAGGAGCACTCCACTTATTTTACACATGTGGATCAGTTTACTTGCCGTGGATAGTCCTGATCAGCCCAGGAAAACAACTGAATATCTTCTCGGACCAGGGTTACACCAAGTTTAGGCCATGGTGCTACATATTAGGAAAGTTTGTGATTCAAATTAGAGATGTGGAGTTTGAAAGACTTCTGTGTTTATTAGGAAGGTTTGAAGGAAGAGTTGCATTTTTGTAAAATGTAGGATCTTGCCCCATACTTGAGACTAAAAGTTGGGATATGCCAGCCTCCTATGTTCAATTTTTTACTTTTTTCTCATAAAAAGAAAGTTTGTGAAAGTGCTGGAGTGAATCTTTGACATGATGATTAACTTTTGTGACATACAGACTAATATTGAAACTCTTGTCTTTCTTATGTGAGTATGATAAGTATAAGTGTGTCTGAGGTCAGAGTATGATAATGGGCTCATCATTATTTCCAAACTGCAGTTACCAGGGTGACTGAGGTTTCTAAGAGGACAGACAAAAGACTCATCAGCAGAGCGACATCAATGAGAAATATATTTCAGTGCTGACAGTACAGGAGGAGGCACCCTCCCCCAGAGAGTAGGGCACCAGTGGGA
>JANJYP010083571.1:0-10070 GCA_024605115.1 Rastrelliger brachysoma | reverse complement strand
ATGAGAAAGTGAAGGGGGTGCAGGGGTTGCTACTGTATGTCAGAGGAAATATTGAATCCATATCTCCAAATTCTCTGTCTCCACTCTATGAGGATGAATGTTTAGGAATATGAATGTAAAGATATTATTCAACTAAATCAAGAATAATAAGACATCTGTCATGAAAAACAGATGGCCTCCATATTCAGTCATCATCGCACACATACACACAATCTGCTACGGGACGGTGCTCTGACTCAAAGCGCAATTGTGCTCAATAACAAAATCCACATGACACACAAGATAAGAGTATGTCGATGGACTGATCAGTGTGTTCATGAGGGTTGGTTAAGAATGACCTAATGTGAGAAACCACAGACACAACACGATGGTATCCAGATGATTTTTGTGAGTTTGAGAAGTGTCAGCCAAAATATTTACCATCATCATACTGAATGCACGATCTGTCAGGGGGTAGTTCTTGTCAGTTTATTTAAATAACATTATACCATGGATGTATTGTTCTGGAGAGAGAGAGGGAAAGCCCTGAGTCAGCACTTTTGGCAGTTTGTCCTCAGGAGTAACCACAGTTTTAGAACCAAAAGTCCCCTCCAGGCCAAAAGCTACTTCTGTCTAATCTACCAGATTAACGAGATGTAGGGGAGGCCAGGGCTTGCTGTCACACTTTTTACATCCTTATTTCTTGGAATCAATACATCAAATAAAAAAAGAATTGATCAAAGTCTCAGATATTTTGTATTCATGTCATTTTCATATCTTGTGTCAGTGCAGAGTTACAGGTGATCAAATGGAGAGTGTAAACACGTGATATATCTCNTTCATGTCATTTTCATATCTTGTGTCAGTGCAGAGTTATAGGTGATCAAATGGAGAGTGTAAACACGTGATATATCTTGCTAGATTTTTTTTTTACTTGAAAGTGAACATTGAAGTCAGGTACAAACAGTGTTTATCATTGAGCTTGAAAAAAATAATTGAACATGGCCATTGAACACACATTAACAAAATATTAATGTCCTTAGGAGCTGCTAGCATGTAGCTATGGCTCTTAGCCTCAAATGCCAGTTTTACATTTCTTAAATTAAAATTTGAACTACAAAAAAAGAAAGCAGTGAACTTAAACCAGTCCTGAAATATGGCCCTAGTTCCATAGTTGTCATGTGACAACTAACTCCAAAATAACTAAGACATGTTGCCCCAAACTACCATGTTTGTTAAAGCTCGCTCTAGCTTAAAGTTAGCTTAAACAGAACAATGACTGCCTTCATTTCTCCTCTAACAAATCTACATTTATCACTGTTAGGATTTTTACCTGAAAGAAGTTTATTTTTGCTTATATTTATTGCTTATTTTAAAATATATCAAGTTAATTATTTTTACTTTGGGTGGTGCAAAATGGTTAGTGGTGCTCATCTCAGTTCACAATGTGCTATTCTCTTCTCAGACAGGAAGAAAAGAAGAAAACTAGTACTAGTAAAACTAGTCCACTTTTTAGTTGTGCTATCTGGTAGAGAAGATAATTGCAATATGATAACTAGCCCAGGTCTCCCCTAGGTGATTAAAAATGTAAAACTGCAAAACATCACATTTTATATAGTAGTAGTAGTAGTAGCAGTAGTAATTGTTGTAGTAATGGACAAGAGTATAACAAAATTTAGATAGCCCTCCCTGAAGCATAAGAGCATTTAAGACATGAATAAAACATTGTTAATCTATAAGGACAATAAAATGCAATATGTAGGCCTAATATAAAAAAGTTCAAACACAGCAAACAGGAGCAATGGCTGTTATAACAATAGTTCATATCAAAACAACTGAAACAATTTAACCCTTCCATACTGTTCAGGGTCATTTTTTTATATTTGAAAGCAGTAAATAGATTCTAAATACTTCTTACTTTAAGTTTGATATTTGATAACTTCTTAAAACATTTGAATGCAACCAATACATATTATTTTATATTATTTGTTTCATATCAAAAATACTGTTACATTCATCACATTTAATATATAATACATTTCCATAAACAAGTGAATAATAAACTCTCTCAGTTCTCTGAAAGTTTCAATAAGGACTAATCTCACTTATTATCTGTGACTGATGACATACGGTATTCATGAATGATTTGTTGTGCACAAATTTGGTAGAGACAGGTTGTAGGGGGGTATACTGTGAAGAGTCTGAGAGGGTTAAGGCACGTTGTTATATTATTACACAAAAAAGTTTTAATTTGTNGTGTGTGTGTGTGTGTGTGTGTGTGTGTGTGTGTGTGTGTGAGAGAGAGAGAGAGAGAGTGGAATGAAGGGATCAGGACATGTTCATTAGTTTAACAGCTTGTGGGGGGAGAAGCTGTTTTTTAGTCCTGCGGCGGTTGCCACAGGGAAGCAGCTGGAAGTGGTGGTGGCCAGGATGTGTTGGGGTTCACCGATGATGATTAAGGCTAAGTCCTGACAATGGGTTTGGTAAATGTCTCTGATTGTAGGAAGCTTTTTACGCTTTGTATAAAGAAAGCCTATTTATTTTAAACTGCAGATGTTTCGTAGACCTATGTATTAGTAAAATTAAAGAAAATTCTGAAGACATACAAAAATAAAACTTCTAAAACATCTGTACTTAATATTCAGTTCACTGTTCTAACTCCTAACATAAAGATCCTATTGCTGTTTCAAAGCCTTCTCCACATAAAACTCCAGTTGGGAAAACACTGGATCCTTCATTTATTGATTTAATATCCTTAAAGCAGTCATATTTCACTACACTTTGATCACCAGTAATAAAAATATTAAAGGACACATAGTTCCATGACATTATAATCTTAATATGTTTTTATGACAACTTGACATTAGTAGAAGTGACATTACCAGAAGTTGTCTTTGTTACAGACAACTTCATTAACATAGATGCATATTTTGTCAAGTTGTCATGACAAAGACATTATCTGGTGATGTCACTAATGTAAAGTTGTTATATCAAGACAACCCAAATCATGTCAACTTGTCATTACAAAGACCAAATAACACTTAATGACAGCTGACATGATGTTTATGACACATTCATGACTGTGTCGTGTAACAGTTATGAAAGTGTCATGTCACTCTTATGACGATGTCACTCTACCCAACAGACACAGCGACCATATCTGAGAGAGATTTTGTGTCTTTGTGGTCAGTTCAGTGAGAGCTGACAGAAATCAGAACTCATCAGAGTCTCAGGTTCTTCTGGTTATTTCCCCCCACACTTTCCTTTCTCCCTTTCCCCTCTGTACACTCATGAAGCATAAACTGTAAAAGTAGAAGTTAAAGCATTTTCAACTCAGCTGCAGAGGCATATTTGCATCAATTTGCATGCTCTGATGCAAATTCGCACCTATTGACATTGTATATAGTTGCACTGAACACGCTGTGTGTCACTGTAATCCAGCTGCTGATATATTTTACTAGAAAAAAACATTTCAAACATCCTGATGACACTAAATGAAAAAGCAAGGATCATCAAAGTCATTGGATTCATTCTCTGGGGACCATGAATGTCTATCCAAAATATCTTGGCAGTCATTCAGCAGTTATGTTGGACTGACCAACTGACGCACACAGCTGGAACAGATCCAAATCCTCATAGAGGCATACTGTTAGTGTGGCTGTAAACTACTGAATTTTAAGTTAAAAATAAAAAACAAGCAGACATAAATCCTGAGTAAATACTTCAGTGTAACATTGTGTTTGTACTCGTGTCATGGTCACCTCCCACTATATAAAGGTCAGTGATAAATAAAGGTCAACAAGATGAGAAATTTAAACATAGCAGCATCAATTTTGTTAAAATGTACATTTACTATATTGTTGGTTTTATGTCACTTTTAACCAAAAGTAAGACTGAATGCTCCTAACAATGTCTAATGACTTCAATAAAAAAAGAAAGAAATACTTCCTGATTGACAAGATTAAATGTAATATTTAGAACAATTTTAACATTTTAACCGCTTTAAATTTTACTAAACCACATGGACACAAAAAAAACATATAGGAGCAGACAAATGCCAAAAAACTCCCCAAAGAAACCAACAGGCAAACCTTTACCATAACCATTTATTTATGTGTTAGCCTCTTTCTTTGTGTGTATCCTGACCTCTCACTTAACTGGTTCAGCATAATATTAATGACTTAAGCACACAAGGTATAATATTTAGAGTGACATTTTTTGTATTCTGAATGTCTTTTACTATATATTGTACTGCATATGTCTACAGGTCAAGTGGTACTATACACATCAGCAACATTGTCTCGCAACATATCTCATATTAACATATTTCGTTTGTAAAGCTAAGTATAGATTTCTGAAAGCATGCATATTTATTCTCCGCCCACAGTTCAGCTTTCATTCTGGCCGTATGATTACCAGAGGGCCTACACCAAACTAAATGTCAATTTTAAGACAAACAGACATGCATGGATGCTTACCATGCACCTCTGCAACCACACAAACATCCGTGCATGCATACACACACACACAGAGAGAAACACACACACACACACACACACACACACACACACACACACACACACACACACACACACACACACAGATGCACGAGCAGTAGTGGGTGGGAAAGGAAATCCCCTCTGTGTATTCTCTGACTCGCTATGAGTGTGTGTGTCTGACGCTGAGCAAACCTGTTCAACAGCATCTTGTCCATGCTTGGGATTTTCCTCACCTCTTCATTAATATTACTAGACTCACCTTTAAGAAGTTAGATGTAATTTTTGTGAAGTGAACATATATTTCAGTACCGACAACAGAGACACAATTCCAAGATTAAGATGAGCTCCTACTTACTCTTTCGGTAACCATCTAACTAATCATAATGATACACACGGGTACAGTCCAGTCTATTGCTATAAAAAGAATGTAATGTTACCGTCCACAACAATATGTACAATACAGTATCTTTGAAAACACTGTAAATAAATGTTAGTATATAGTAAAAATGTAGGAATAAAAATCAGACATAGAGCTAAAAGTAAACAAATACATGCTGTTTGAGGGCAGCTACCAGCTAAATGCTGCCTCAGCAAAAGGTGTTTGGCTTTCTTTTGTGTTTTTTTTTTGTTTGCTTGCTTCGTTTTGTTTTTACACCTGCACCTGTTCCGTTATAGAATGAAATGAACAATTACATTAAAGCGATACATGCACAGATTTGCATTATAGACTGTATGTCTGCATGGGCATGAGTCAAACATTGGTGCAAAGACAAAGTGACGTTGGTGGCAGCATGACAGAGATTGGCCATTTTTGTAATTTAGCTCAGTGGCTTTCTCTAGCTGAGCCCTCACTCACGCTATTTTAAAAACACTTAGAAGGTTCCACATCACCACTTCCTACAAAATGAAGCCTTGTGTTAGTTCATGCAGGACACGGAAGTCATACGCCCCAGCTGTAGTCACCTGACAGCCTCTAGTGATTCCGCATACTTGTCAGACTCACACCAATCACAGCCTTTCTCTCATTAGGTGGTCTCCTTTAAATATGACTCCCACCCATACGATATCGCTGCTTTCAACACACTTGATGTCGTTGCTGCAGGCTTGAATTTGCCGCCTCCACCCCGGCCGCCACCTTTCTGGTCTTGGCCCTTCTAGGGTCTAGCTGAAACATCTTGCTCTTGCATGTCTTGTTTTGTCCCTCTAGGGGGGTTTGCATGACGCTCCCTGAGTCAGCTCAGCAAGCTGCTGACTGATCCAGGAGCATTTTAAAGTGGAAATTCCAGCGCCAAATACAACTGTATTACTATTTGTGCAATAAATGGTTTGATCTATGACGAGTGTTGCTGACTGAAGTATTATCAGGGTCTCTACACATGAACTCCAGCATAGAGAATATTGTTGGTGAACATGATATCAATGTAATGTGAATTCAGTAGAGAAGAAATGTGGATAGCTCTGGAAGCTTAGTTCTATGAAAAGGTTTCATAGTTCAGGATGGTGACACATTTCTTCTCCACTAATTCACATTACATTGATATCACGTTCAGTGATAGACATTTTTTTATAGATGGCAGTGACAGGAAGTAAAAGGAAAAGATAAGATGCTGTCGTGAGAAACATCCATTTTACTGAACTCTGTGTGCGCCAACACTTTCTCTATGCCTAGTCTGATCTATGCCTATTCAGAGCTGTAACAATTAGCCCGTTAATAATATAATATAATATAAATAATCAATTTATTACTGACTATTTTGATTATTTTGAATCAATACATTGTTATAAGTTTATTTTTTTATCTTAATATTTTTGAGGGGTATGTTTGCTTCTATTAGTTAGCTAGGAGAGAAAGTGATTGGTACAAACTGCAACAATGATCTCTTGCCTGATTCAAACGTTAACCCTAACAAGACATTTGAGGACATTCCCTTGTGCTTTCACAACTATTTTCTATCATTTTACACAATTAAACAATTAAACTGGTTAATTGAGAATCATCACCAGATTATGAATGAAAAGAATGAGTGTCAGTACTTCCTCCTTGGATCACAGTCAGATGAATGAGAGGAACTTGACTCACAGTGTTACGTACTTCATAGTCTCCACTGAAACTAAAAAAACTGGCTCAAACCGCAGCAGTATTCAGGGCTTCAGCCATATGATGTGGGCCTTTTACATCCTGTCATATACATACGTAGCATGGTTTGTTTTGGAGAGGTTTTGTTGCCCCCGCAGGATGTGAAGACCACAGTTAAACTGACAATGGGTCCACTGTGTGCCCTTTTAGATGCTAAATGGAAAAAGTCTGTACCACCATAGACATTTCATAAGATCTCGTAAACATTTTCACTTTGTTTCAAACGTGAAGGAATCTCCATGGACGTGTTTAACATCATCGATCTGTTATTTTCACCTTTACTCTGGCTTTTCTTTAATGTTATGTATAAAGAAAGACTGTGAGGATGCTTCCTTTATTTGTTTGCGCTTTAAAAATATTCGCTCGCACTCTGACTTGCTGCATTGATCCTCTATCACTAAAGCCATGACGTATGGGCAACATTTAAGGCAACTAGTTGATCCTGCAGCCCATTATTTTACTCATATTGATTCCGTCCTGACGTTAAAATGCTTTCTCTGTCTTCCTCGTCTGTCTCTGTGTCAGTCATCAGATAGTGAGGAGATAATCTGCTGATATCATCAGTGACTTATGAGACAGAAAACCTTTGTGAATATACAGTATAAAGATGAACCTGAACTTTCCCACGGATACAAAACTTGATGTTCCACACCACAACATTTTCAGTAATGTTGAGTCCCACATTTTTTTTTTTTTTATCAAGTTACTTCTTGATATGCTGATGTGTGGTCAATGAAACTAAAACTAAAACTCCAGGTTCAGGTTTCCTTGCAGTGATACAAATGTTACTTTCATTCAGTTCAGTTCAACTGATAATTATTGAAATTCAATTAAAAGCACAAATTATTAAATGAAGAAGAGTGTCTTTTAATCCGAGAGCATGGGTGATTAAATTGGAAACGCAAATGATTAAATCAAGAGCACTCACTTGTTATTCTTTCCTCCCTGGTTCCTCAATGCTTCTGTGTAAGCCACTTTTATTTTTTTTAAAATAAAATTAATTTACATGTTTGTTTGTTTGTTTTTGGCATCCTGTGTTTACTTTTTGAGAAATAAACCAGAACTCAAAAAGAGAGAAATTATTATGACAACTGTGATAATAGTGACGGTAGTGATCAATGAGATAAAAGTTTAAAAGGTGAAAAGGCACAGAAGAAAACATAGTGTGGGACTTGAAAAGGTGGACACATCATAACAAAATAGAAAACAGAAGCAAACATAGTTGGCCTCGACTATGAATCAAGACACATGTAACGGAGGTGGTTATTTTTGTTCAGACTGATAACAGATGAGGACTTTTAATGGTGAAGGAGGTGAAGGGTCAGTATGTAGTAAAGTAGTCAGGTAAGGCAGAGAGGTGAGAGAGAAAAACTAAAGTGGGTCTTATAATTGAGAAGACTGCATTAGAAAAAGGCTGGGACGCTCACAGAAAACTGAGCGCACAGAAGGAAAGGTGGGATAATTAGACACAGGTGACACTAATTAGGGCGGGGCAGGGTGGAGGTATTACACACAAGGTTGAAGTGGTTACTTTTATTTTGTATTTACCTTTGTCTCTGAAACAAGAGTCAAAGATAAATACAAAATAAAAGTAACCAAGAATGCACAATGAGGAACACATTAACCAAACTCTGGTGACTAGATGTTATAATTGTGTTGTGAGATGTTTAATGCGTGCGGTGTGTGTGTGTGTATTATAGGAAGGAACAAGACAATCTGTGACAACACCTGTATATAAAAACAAGTCAAATGCTGATGCTAGATGTCTAGAGGTTAACTGGGAGTAGTACTGGTTGTACAGTCTGACAGCTGCAGGGAGGAAGGGGGTCAAACATCTGGCCTGTGGGCCCCCCACTAAAAATGTTATACTTTCATATAAGTGCTACAAAAAACATATTAATTCATAGTTAATAGTTCAATAAGATTGATATGTTATAGTTTTATGAGTAGTTACTTTCAGTTTCAATAAAATAGATTTAAAATAATTATTTCATATTATATTTTCATGTCTTAAATAATAAATAACATGATATTGTGCAAAATAATCAAGACAAAACACAGAGTACACAGGTATGAGAGTAGTGTGTGTAGAGGAAGGGAGGAATCAGCTGTAGGTCTCTGAAACAGTGCCAGGAGTGTATTCTGGACTAGATTGTGTTAAACCAACAATCACTGAATACATAATCACTGAGTCACTTTGTATAGATCAATAACCCGTATCAACCCCGCACACATGTGTTAGCTTCATATTGACCTCCTAGCAGTAGAAACCTGACACGCTGCCCTATTTAATGCAAATAAACAGTAAGGAGTTAATGGAGGTCATCTGTGACGCACAACCGCAAAGTACAAAATTGCAGCGTGAAGATGCAAACTGCGAACAGCCCTCTTCAACATAGGTACACACACATGCATGCACACACAACACACACACACACAAGCACACAGACGCAGAGTGTGGAGTATAGTGGAGTGTAATGGTGCACTGGAAGGTTTCATGTATTATGACCTAATGCGTCACAGATAAAGAGGCTCTTCACCTCTTTTCCCGCTTCCCCTCTCTCTTTTCCTTCCCTCTCCACCCCTCTTTTTCTCCTCTTTCATATCATCATTTCTCCTCTCCTCCTCTCCTCTCCTCTCCTCTCCTTTCCTCTCCTCTCCTCTTCTTTCCCATCCTCCTTTTTCCTCTCTCTCTGCTTCTCACATCAAACCCAATTTTTTCTTTCCTGCCTTTTCCTGATTGTCTCCCATCCTCCTCCTCCTTTTCTCCCCTCTCTTTTATGTCCTCCTCTCTTCTCCTTTCATCTCTTCTTTGCTTCCTCCCTTTTTTAACATCTCTCTCCATCGTTTACGCATCTTGTGCTACTTTTGCATTTTCTCCACCCTTCCTTCATTCTCCTCGTCCTCTCATCCCTTTCACCCCACATCTTCTTTTCTTTTTTTCTCTTCTTCTCATCAATTTTTATCTCCACTCCCAACTTTTCCATTTTCTCCTTTTCTCTTGTTTCTACCTTCCATCTCCGCTTCTCTCCTACCCTTGTCTCTCCATCTTCTCTCGTCTCTCTTAGTTTTTCACCCTTTCACTTCTCCTATTCTCTTTCTTTTTTCCTTCTCCTCTCCTTTCTCTTTTCACTCACTCCTCCCACACTTTTCCTCTGTGAAAGGTAGACAAAGATAACTCATACCATCCTGAAGCAATCTCTCTTTCACTGTCTGTCTTTCTCTCTCACATACACACACACACACACACACACACATATATATAAAGACCTACAAATGGACATACTGCATCCCACCCACACTGCTTATCTGACACTTAGCTATGATAAATGTGTGGCCTCTGACCTCCAATACCCTTGATGCCTAAAACTTGAAACAAGTTCACCTTTAATTGCCAGTGTTATCATGCAAATCATTCACACACATGTGCACACACACACACACACACACACACA
>JANJYP010083532.1:0-34106 GCA_024605115.1 Rastrelliger brachysoma | reverse complement strand
TTTTTTTTTTTTTTTGTCTTTCACAAATAAAAATAGCTGAGGTTTTTTCCAATAAATAGTATTTTTGAGGTGCTGTAGTTTGGCCTCCTTGCAGGTAGGTGTCAGCACTACAGGCAGGCCTCCCTTGAACTCCGCGTTAACTTGAACTTTGACCCTTCAGTAACCTTCACTAGTGTTGCTACATGTGTGAAAACAAGCTGTCTACTGTCGGCAACACACATTTAACGTAATAAAAATGGTAAGAGTGCATTTTACATGCTTCTTATAGAAAGATTTTTTTTTTTTTACTAACATTCGTGTGGACTTAAGCTGCTAACGTTAGATGTTACCTTACGCTTTAAACGTTGTCGTAGTTTATTTTCCAGCTCTGTTGCATAATGTGGCTCCCTCCTCTTTACAGTGTTCATTTGGTTTAGGGAGAAGCTAATGTACCAAAAACTGCATCTTCCTTACACCTGCTTACATTACATCTAGACTCACACTATGTAGTTTAAGCTGCTAAAGGTACAGGCACTGTCAAAAGACTGGTATGTTGAAAGCTATGTGTATTCTGCATTCACGAAGTATTTTTCTCTCTCCAGGCTAAATATCTAGCCCAGGTGATTGTCATGGGAGTACAGGTGGTAGGACGTGCTTTTGCCCGTGCCTTACAACAAGAATATGCAGGTATGATCCATAACGTAACCATAAGTCTTACAGAGGTTCAGTGTGGTTTGTTAAAGTGGTACATGTCCAATAACCAATTAGCACACTGACAAGACCTTTCTCTCCCTCCCTTCCTTCCTGTGACACTTCATTAGTTTTTCTTTAAATTTGTCACTAGTTTGTATATCATAGTGTGATAAATGTCTGCAAAAAGAAGTTACAAATTAACTGATGGTTAATGTAATACTGATTTCAAATGTTATGATTGACTGAATTTTTAGTCTACTGTACAGCCTGCTCAGACCAGAAGTTTATAAAATATGATGAAGTCATATGCTAAAATAAAAGCATGATATGACAAAGTGTGACCCAGTCCTAGTTGCAACCCTTTGTCAAATTATTTTTGCTTTCACATTCATTCTGCTTGTCAGTTTAAATGAAGTGGTAAACATTAGTCTGTGTTGCATTTTCCCCCTTACAGCTAGTCAAGCAGCAGCAAGGGCGAGAAACACTGCAGGTCAGCAGTCCGCCGCAGCCTCCAGCATCACTGGAATGACCCTGCAAGAGGCTCAGCAAATTCTCAACATCTCCACACTCACCCCTGAGGAGATTCAGAAGGTGCAAACACACTCTCTTATATCTCTTGTAAAATTGCTCCCTGTGAAAGGATTCTCCCAGCCTAAATCTAACAATTATGAAACACTAACCCCCTCTAGTGGTTGAACTCTTAGCATTTTTTTGTCTTTTTAACAATTTCCAATTATTTGAAAATGAGTGTCATCTGTGTCATTAATGTTCTGAGAAACAATGTTTTAAATGAAGATCAAATGTCGTTAGCCAAATCCTGACACCAATGTGTGTATCTCCTCCAGAACTATGAGCACCTTTTCAAAGTCAATGACAAGTCAGTGGGCGGTTCGTTTTACCTACAATCAAAAGTAAGTACTTGTGTTTTAAGACACAAGACATTTTACCTTTTTTTACCACAGTGTTATTTTCAAATATATTGTAAAGGGGAAAATAATTAAAGCAACTTGAAAGCATTCTCTTTCAGTCTTACTTCACCTCACTTAGTTTTCACTGTTAGTACAAACCTTAATTTGATGTTTTTGTGGCACCAGTATTGTTGAATCATGGATTATAGGAGAATTCCATTTTTTTTAACTTGATCATGTTTGATATTGATATTAAGTTGTTACTGATTTGATATCTCACCTATTTTTCTGTGCTCTGAGTGAGTCACAGTGTAATTTAGTTATTTCAACTCGTTGTCATTGTGTGTGTGTGTGTGTGTGTGTGTGTGTGTGTGTGTGTGTGTGTGTGTCTGTGCTCAGGTGGTGCGAGCTAAAGAGCGTCTTGATGAGGAACTGAGTATTCAGACAGAACAACAACAAAAGCAGCAGAATACGGAAACATGAAGTATAAAATTATGCACGCTCTCTCTTTCCTTTCCCCATCCTCTGTAAATTATAACCTAATAAAAGCCTTCACCTTTTCTCTAGTCTTGATTTTGTTTACACTTTTTTAACCAGTGGAAGTATGTTTTAAGGGTAAGCACAAACTTGACTGCAACATTAATATATATATACTACTGATAAGAAAATGTTTGAATAGCTAATTCACAACATACAGTACAGGACAATTCAGTAAGTACCGTAATGTAAAATGAATAAGAAATGTGAAAGATTTTCCACTGTTTCTGGGTCAGTTATCAAATCAAACCAACTTAGTCTTTTGTACAAAAAGTTAGATTTCTTCAAGTTCTCTCTTCCAATGTAGTGTCTGTTCAGTAGAGGATACTGTAGCAGGATAATGGTTCCAAACACACCTGAAAGCTTTGTAGGAACTACTTAACCAGAAGACCAAAGAAAATCAAGTCCCTTCCTGCAGTCACCTGACCTCAACCCTACTCTGCATTTATGGGGGTACCTGTGACATTACAAGAGCCTCTGTCCAATATCATTGTCAGATCATGCTGGGGTAACATGGGTCAACAAGACTCATGTAGTCCATGCCATCTCATGTGTATGCTGTTACTAAAGGGAGGCATATTTAATCAAAGTTCAAAATTAACCTTTTGACCATCAGCCAAATGGGTAGTGAATGTTCAAATTTTACCAACCACTCAATAGATTATTGTTTTTATGGTTGTTGAGTGAAGTAAATCTACGAGCCACTTGCACATTTGAACAGAATTTGGCCAGTGGTTGGTGTTCATTTTTAACCCGATTACACATATGGTCACTTTTAGATTTGTATTAATTTTTCAAAGATAACTTTTCACTTAGATCGTCAAGCTGATACTATCATTTGTAGTGAAAAAATGTGTAACATGTAAAATAAGACTTTGTTGGCTAGTGGTCTCAAAATTTGAATCACTGTATAATTAAAATGACATCATACCTGGATGGTCTTTTATTGTATATTATGTATATTTCCATAGTGTGTTGTGATTGTGTGATTGGGACAGAGATGAAAAGACAAGTTGTATCAAATGCCACTTTATTAAACATTTTTCTTTTCATTGACATTATTATCAATATCGTAATAAAATTCCTCTAAAACAGGAGAACATTGCTATGTTGTACCAATTGGAGACTTTTACAACTCTAAAATTCTGCATGTTCAACCACAGAACATGATGCCAGGAAAAAATATACTTTCATATAATAATTTTTTTTTTCATATACTGTATAGCTTCTATATTTTACCTATAATAAAAAGGCACTTGGAAAATTAAAATACTGACATAATATCTCACAAATGTGCAAAAAACATAACTTGGAACAGGCCTTGCGTGGCCTTAGTCTTATCATTAACCCTTTGTGCAACACTGTGGCACTTCAGTCAATGGCACCCCTTTAAAATGACACTGACCTAGCTAACACAATTTTTTATGCCCTGGATTTCAGTTCCACTTTTCATAGCATTAAGTGAGGGTTACTTTAAAAATCTCCAGGAGCAAGTACCGCTTTTAAAATATCTTTTGAAAAAACACAAAACTTTAAATTCAGACTTAAGATGACTGTATCAACAGTGACAATTTGTACAATTGATCTTGGTTCCCAAAACAATTGATGAATAAAGCTCTACACTGAGAAAGAATGTACTGTAACAGCATTCCCCCTATCTACACACACAATGAGGGGAACAAAAGTGCAGTTTATTACAGACTGAGCTCAAAGGGTTAATGGATCATACAGCTTATTTAATATTGAAAATATTTAGACCCAGGGAGGATCCGTGTCATATTATCAGCTTTCTGCCACTGTGCTGAGCTTCTGTCACTGTCTGCTACCAGCAGATCAGAGATGGACAGACAGGGAAGAGGAGGAGGACGAGGAGGAGAGCGCATCTGTGGGTTTCACTGTTGCCACGGAAACCGTGTCTAGCCTACTTAACACCTGTTTCTGATGACATCATACATCAGTATTGTCCACTCACAGCAAGAGATCTTCTTCAATAACTGATCTGATATCAACAGACTGGCCACTGGGGTGTGTGTGTGTGTGTGTGTGTGTGTGTGTGTGTGTGTGTGTGATGAATGTGGGGGGGTGTCTGAGATAATGACTAAGAAAGAAAGAAACACAGGTATGCAGTTTGTGGTTGTTGTAATTCTTGCAGAACTGTGGGCAGCCCCGAAGGCAGAGGCAGGGTTATACGGTAATTGTTTTTGTTTACTGTGAATGTGGTTTGCTAGTTTAACTGTTTTCTCAATCTCTGGTAAAAAGCTTTGTGGCCAGGAGGTGGGGGAGTTGAGCCTTTTGGGTTTAATCTAGGAAAAAAAGAAAAACCCAGAGGGCAGACAGAGTTCAGTGGCCTAGTTTTCTGCAGGCTGGTAGGCCTGTGAGTAGCTGCCACATTGGACTCAGCACAGCCACTGACTTCAGAGCAGAGAGGGCTGTTTGCAGGGTGGGTGGCCAGATGGAGGGCGGCTGCACGGCGCAGTTATCCTCTGCCTCTTTTCTCTCTGCTGGCACACAGCCTCTCCCCTCATCTCTGCTTGTCCCCTGTTCATTCATTCAATCGTTTCTTTCTTTGCTCTCACACCCTCTCAGTGATACCCACTATTTCACAGTCAGATATTGTTTATCTATGGCTTCCCTTTATTGAACCGGAATTTAAAAAAATCAAAACAAAGGGAGCAGAGACAGAAAATCATTCCTTATAAGGACACTTAAAATTAAATGCGTTTTAGTACCACCACTATCTAAATGGTCCTTGGTGCACTAATGTGATTGTCATGGAGAAGTGTGATGCCATGTGGCCCACTGGATAACCATCTAAAATATAATTTTCCCAATAGGTCAGTGGTTCCAAACCTATCTGGCTTGCATCCCCCATAAAGTAAGGCAGTCTACAACCACGCTGGGGTCTCTGCCTATACTGAGGGCTTTGAGCAAATGCTAATATGGTGATGTTTGCCTGGTGCTTGGTTAGCATTGTAAGTACTGAATATTTTCTTTTTATCACTAAACCACAACTTATCACTAAAGTACAACTGAGGCTGGTGGGAATGTCGAGAATTTTACAGGTATATGGTCATAAACTAAGGTATTGAACAAGTTAAAGCTTTTAACCTGACGATGATGCTAGATGAAAAGTCCAAGGATCAGTGAAGTTGTTCAAATTCATCCTGATGTGGACATGAATATCTGTGCCAAATGTAATTGCTATCCATACAATAGTTGTTGAGATGTTTCACTAAAAAGAAACATTTTCAACCACATGATGGTGCTAAAGGAAAAAGTCAGGGAATCATCAAAGCCAGGATTTGATGTCTAGGCACCATGAAAGACTGTACAAAATTTGATGGCATTCCATGCAAATACTATTGAGATATTTCAGTCTGGAAAAAGTGGTGGATCAACCCACAAGCCGACTTGGCCACAAGCCACCTAGCTAACATGACTAGATGGCAAATATCACTGAAGAAACAGTCACATTATTTTGAGAAAAAGAAATATTCCCTCTATTTATAGCAATGAAATTGTCTTGATTAAATTGATACTCTTCAGATTTATTTCAGGAAATGTTTTGGAGGGCCCAACACTCAAGTCGGGAACCACTGCCCTTAAGATGACCCAAATCTCTCCCTCTCTTTAGCTCCTCAAATGACTCCTCCACAACAGCAGAAAGCTGAACGCAGAGCAGCCTTCGCAGAACACAAGAAGCAACTTCAACATCAGGAAAAATGTCTCGTCTGAACAACAGCAAAAAAACAAACAAAACAACAACAACGAAAAAAACAATGACAAAAATATAAAACAGCAATAACTGATTATTTCTAAGACTGGGCCATTGAAAAGTAAGACCGCCAGCAAAGCAGATGGGAAGAGGAGAGGTGGAGGAGACAAAGAGAGGAGGACTTGTGTGAGCATCAGTCTCTTGAGGGAATGTTCCTTGTGTTGTGATGATCCTCTCCTGCTCCTCTACCTCTCCCCTGTTAGACACAGCAATCAACACCATACATGCATTAGCAAACTAACAGTTAAGCCTGGAAGGACCCCACAGCAAAATTGACCCTTGCAGGCCTGAGCCAAAATGAGATAGGTTTTAAAGAATCATGATTTGGCAGTAACATTTCATAAAACATGTAAGAAATATAGTGTGTGGTAAGTGCATGTTGACTGTGTAATCGAACCATGAGAAAAGTTTTCCCAGAAATCAAACAAGTCTTTTTTTTTTGTTTGTTTTTTGCCCCTTTGGACAGAATAAAATGAGGCAGTTTGCACTAGTGTGGCTTTCTAGACAGTCCAGCTGTATGTGGCATTGAGTGCATCACACCCCCCTCTGCGGCATAATACGTACATCCCTCTTTTTCCTCACTAGGTATTTTTGGCACAGCGTGGGACTTGTTGAACTTGGGACAAAACTTCAACCAACAGAGCTATGTCGGCTTTGAATGGATGACCACCTGTTTTTCACAGCTGGTTTTGGGTCGGGTCACTTTTCAAAGTACAAGACACTAGTGTTTATCACCACAGTGGCCCTTTCATACACAAACTGGCCGTGTTGATTCAATTATGGGAAAGCAGCTGGACAATCCAGGAGCAAAACAGTGTGAGTTCTGTAAATGGCAAGCAGGATGTTGTGCATCTTGTCCAACCAGAGGGGGGAGCCAGACACACAAGTGCCTTAAATTTCACTTACATAAAAGAGGAAGTGATGATTGGTCATTGTCAGGTGATGTTACACCATTTGTCTGCAGTAAGTCATCAGATTGCTCTGCGCCCTAAAAGCACCTAGTCTGAATGCTGGCACACATTCTAGTGGACTAGGCTGGTCCGTGTTTGTCACCCTCCCCAAACTGGGGACAGATTGTCAAAAATGTTCTCTCCCAGTTTATGTCACACCAGGGGAGCTGAGAGATTAGCAGCAGTTTTGAGGTTTCAACACTATAACCATTAGACACTATTAAGTGCTGTGTTTAATTTAGCTGTCTCAGAGCTGAAGCTGGCTCCTGTAGCCCTCTTCAGCACAACACCCAATCCAAGACAGTTTGAATTCACTTGCTTTGGTATGGCAAGCTTGTCTGAATCATATTAATCACAGTTTGTGAAAAATAGGTCACAACTTTGAAATTAATTGTGGAGAATCTTCCTACCACGTGCATGTTTGCCTAACTGAGAGTGCGTCATTCAGTTTCATGGTGTATCTATCTCACTGCTAAGCTGGAGGCACACTGTCGATTAAGTATAGTCATATATAAATACTTTAATGAATCAAGACTTTTGTGAGAACACAGAGCACTAAGACTGTCACGTTCATGGACTCCTGTCCACAGAATCAGCAAACAGGAATGAATAAAGTATAAAATAAGCAACAAGAAGCCCACTGACGGGCCTTGTTATAGAAATATAGAGCCATAAATGTTCCTGAACAGAGTTCTTGGGCCCCTTAGTTTCCCAACAATAACAGAGGCTTGCGTTGTATTCTTAATTTTTGTGAGGTGTATTGTTATTTATTGTTTATCTGACTGAGTTCTTCTATTGTTTTCTTTTTTCCACCTTCTATGAAATGCATTGCGTGGATTTGATTGTGCGAGCCAATCCCCTATCACCTTTGACTGTCAGTACCCTCACTATGGCATTCACCCTCCCATCCCGACCCCCTGAGCTCTTCTGGAATGTGTGTGTGTGTGTGTGTGTGTGTGTGTGTGTGTGTGTGTGTGTGTGTGTGTGTGTGTGTGTGTGTATCAATTGACCACAGCTGGCTTGAGCACCACGGTGCCTGGGGGGATGACCACCCAAGACAGGGGATCATGAGACCCCCCTGTGGAAAGGTTCAGGACCCCCCCAGTCACCTCATTCTCACCTTCCTGCCCCCGCCCCCTCTTGGCCTGCTGACTAGGGACCCTGCGTTCAGATGCTGGCCCCAGCACAGACACCATTGGCAGGCCCAGGGCCGAGGAAGGGAATGCCGGGGAGAGCAGAGGGGACTTGGCTAAGCCCAGCGGGGAGCCATTGAAGGACAGGATGGGTGTGCCTCCCAAGCTGCCTGGAGGGGAGTTAGGGCAACCCAGTGTGCTGAGGTCCAGGGGTCGAGGACTGAGGGGGGACAAGGGCAGGGAACCACCCAAACCCTGCAGAGCATGGCTTCCCAGGAGAGCAGCTGCTGCCCCTGGGATGATAATGTGGGCTCCGCTCACATAGGACAACTCTGAATCCTTCCCCCCTCCACTAGCAAGCACTCCACTTTGACTCCCCTTCAGCATGGAGCCCACACCACCTGGGGAGCCCTGCTCCTGAGCCACAAAGTGACCATGGGCCTTGATATGCTTGCGCAGAGAGCTGGGGTCTGTGTAGCGCTTCAGGCAGCCCACCATCTTGCAGTAGTAGGGCTTGTCAACATAGTGTGTACGCGTATGCTTGAAGCGGTCACTTGAGTTGGAGTAACGCTTGTTGCAACCCTCATATGGACAAATGTAGGGCTTTTCACCTGCAGTAAGAAAAGAAAATCAGGTTGTGGCTTTGACATACAAGAGTGTTTTATACACTACACATACAACAGGTTTTCAGACAATCTTCATATATCCAAGTTTCATGACTTCCAACATCAATCTGTAACTCACTGGGTGTAGCTCCACCACTGACCTGTGTGTGAGCGATTGTGTATTTTGAGATTCTCCAACCGTGAGAAGCTCTTGTTGCAGGTGGGACAGCGGTGGGGCTTCTCATTAGTGTGAGTGCGGATGTGGATGAGCATCTTGTACCTGTAGCAACACAAGACATTCCTGATAGCAGCTTGAATTGTGCCCTAAGATGTAATCTTTATGAATCAACTTAGTGTATGAAACACTCACCTAGCATTGAACCCCCTGCCTTTGCGAGCGCAGCCCTCCCAGTGACAGCAGTAACCAGAATCCTTCTCAGGCTTGACATGGAAGTCATTGACATGATCTACCAAGTCTTGGAGGGAGTCAAAGAGCAGATGGCACTGAAAAAGAGAAGACATTTAGCCTTTCAAATTGCTTGTGTTGTTTTGATCAAGCTATTTTGACTTTGACTATTCTACTTTCTGGGTCTCACCTTCTTCCAGTGGCAGGCCAGTTGTTCATCTGCTGAGAGGTCAGGAGAAGCCCTCTTGTCACTTGTCTGGCCAATGAACATAGAGGATGGCAGGTGAAGTCCTGCCCCTGCTCCAATTGGCACAAAGAACTGAAAGGCCTGTGAGATGTGAGAATTCTAGGGGACAAAATGAAAAAGAGGAACAAGATGATAAGGAAAAATTCGCTTTACTGTTGTTCATTATTCACCTACATCCCCTAACCCTCCAAAGTACAAAAGCATCTGAACACTAAATGTGTTGGTTCTTTCAAAGATTCCACAAACTCCTCCAGGAATAGGAACCTTTCAACATTTGATCTAAACAGGGCTAAATACAATAAAACAATATTACCAGGGCAATAGATTGGACTACCACAGCCTTTGCAGCTGTGGTATCTTATAATTGAGAACAGGCAATCAGCTGGATGACTAGACACTCCTGACCTTAATCATGGAAATACTTGATAATGCAGTGACAAAACCTCTCTTTTTGTCAGAGGAGTTCTTCAAAAATCCACTTGCTCTTGTAGTCACCCGCTGTGTCCTACAAAACCCCCTATATCCCTGAGTTTGTTAAGAGAGTTGTGGGATTCACTGAACCTCAGCTACGTAAGGCCCAAAGAGCTAATGCACAAACTAACTATCTTTAACCTACACACAGACAGTGAAACTTAACCAACCAGAAGCTCAACCATAAAACAGAAAGGAGCCCTGATAAAGAGAGGAATTTAGAGTAAGGAGCACTGACAGTAAGTCAATGTTGTCTTGTGAAACCATGGGAGCACAAAAAGAGAGAAAAAGGATGAAAATGGCTAACAATCCTGTGGCTGTCTCATCATCGTCAGCTATGTCAGAAATGTGTATGTGACAAATTTCATAAAATGAGACCAATTTCTTTCACTGAGCTCTGCCTCTGCATGCAAAAGTATGTGAGCCGCTTTGTGAGATGCTGTAGGGGACAGAACATGTGAGTGTGCCTGTATGCAGCTGTTCTTTTATTTAAAAAAATGATTATAGTGTGTGTGTGTGTGTGTGTGTGTGTGTGTGTGTGTGTGTGTGTGTGTGTGTCTCCATCTTTAAGAGAACCAATTTCAGCTGAAAAACAGCATTATGAGCATTACAACATAGAAATGTTGTGAGGGTAATGTTAAGGGTTAAGACTTGGATTTAAGGTTAAGATTTGAATTTGGTTTAGATTCAGTTTAGGGTAAGGGTTGGGTTTAGGCATTTAGTTGTGACAGTTAGGGTTAGGGTCCAGGCTGGAATGTATTATATCGAGGAGTCTCACAAAGATATTAAGACAAACATGTTTGTATGTAAGAAAGAGAGAGAAAGCAGAGAAAGGTAAAATGTTGCATCCATTGGGGATAAATAAAGTGCAGAGTGTGTGAAGCGATTGGGTCTGGGGGCTATCTAGGACTCAGTGGGATGCGGGGTGGCTGAATGGTCCCAGCCAGCATGTCTCAATTCAATTGGGAGGGAATTGAATTAGGCGGCGTGAGGTCTGCATGGCTGTACCTTGTCTTAAATCCGATTATACATGTACACACACACACACACTCACACACGCACACACGTCATACCAGTGGGGCCACTGAGTGCAAGTTGCACAGACAGAGGCACTTGTTGGGGACACAAGAAGTGTTTGATAAGAGCTAATAGCCCCCCCCCCATCTCTCTCTCTCTCTCTCTCTCTCTCTCTCTCTCTCTCTCTCTCNCACACACACACACACACACACACACACACACACACACACACACACACACACCTCCCACCCCTTGCATAGCTTGATTCCCTTATGGAGAGTGTGACACAACCTGGTGTTGTTCCTGAATTGCTGACCCCAGAGGGCTGAATCATTCTTGGCTGCAGATAGGAGCGTGTCAGCCACTGACCAATCTGTGTTGATTCTTTTAATAATTTGGGAGTGAACAAAGAAAAGTTGTGAGACAAATTAAAGGCAGCAGGGGGGGAAATATGGACTTTGCAGGGCAAAGGGTACGGTAGAACACCTGTATTGCNGTGTGTGTGTGTGTGTGTGTGTGTGTGTGTGTGTGTGTGTGTGTGTGTGTGTGTGTGTGTGTGTGTGTGTGCTCCACCATACTCACTCCTGAGGGGACATAGTTGCCATTGGTCATTTCCGGAGAGCTGGGGGTGTGGCGGGAGGAGGGAGACAAGCTCAGGTCCACTGCAGGGGGGGTGGGAGTTTCTGTTCGATCATGAGGAACCACCTGCATACCTGAGGTAATACACACACATGTATCCACAACTAGTAAGATAATCTCTCAAATGGAGAAATTGTTAACAGTCTGTCACTCTTTCTTAAATGCACACTTTATAGGTGGTACCTACCTGTGTGTGGAGATGCTGGCGAGGCGGGCTCAATGACTGCAGTGCCATCATCTGCCATGCGGAGCTGGCGAGCTCGCTTGGGGTGCAGTGGGGAGGGGGGTGGTGAGCGTGCCCCTCTGTCCCGCCCATTAGCCCGTCGAGGGAGTTTCAGGTCTAGGGGCTCATCCAAGGACAGCATGTCAGCAACCCTCCGACCTCCCACCTGCACAAACATCCAGTCACAGAGGGGTAGAGTCATGCCAAGTGGAAGTGGAGGACAGCTTCATATAACTACACATACAATGAAAAGCTGCATTCCAGCGTGAAACAGTGACAGACTTGTGGAAGACAGATTCTTCCCAGGCCAGATTCTCACACCTGCAATATTTCCCACGTGAACGTTGTTTAAAGTATCTCACATTCCACAATCCCACTGGGTAAGAAACACTCTCCAACAAAGGTAAACTGACCACAATCACAAACTGAAACACTGAGTAAGCCAAAGAAGAATAAACACACATACACATGTAGAGATCTGAGTGACCCCCTCCTCTTTTTCCATCCTGACCTTTACTCACACACTCTTCCTGAGGAATGTCTACAATCCAATCCAGATGGTCACCCTCACAGCCAACCCTCCATCACCCCACCCCTTTGCCAGTCACTGGCCCTTGCACTCTATCACATCACCTCTCCTAAGTCCCAACCTCCAACCCCACAGCGTGCACCTTCAGACCCCATGGACCTTTGAGATCCACTGGCAACCCCCCAGGCCTTCAAGTCCAGCTGCACCAACTCTGTCCACCTCCTCCCTCCTCTAAACACACTGACCTATGGACCCAGCCTGAGGGTTGTGCATAGGGCACTTCATCTAGTTGTCATTCTGAGTCCCACCACTACCAGCATTACTGTGTTGCAAACTGCAAAGTAATAAACATTCATCCCAAACACCTAGATGTCCAAAGTTAATTGAAACATCAGGAACAATCATAAAAAAAACATCCTCAAAAAATAGTAATTTTAATAGTAAAGACTTTCAGATTTTAAGAAACACTGAATCTATGATTTCCTATCCAGCATTTACTGTCTCACACACACAGGCGGTACTACCACAGAATTGCTGATTTATAGCAAAGCTTTGCACTCAACACAACGTGTTAGGGTTCACTGCTCATCCTTACCAGGCTTTCTCTCTCTCACTCACACATACACATACATACATCTCCTCAAAGAATTTTTTGTCTACACACAGACACACATGCACAAACACACAGTTACACAGTTTTGTGTTTGAGTTCATGTGGAGCACTCCGACTGTATGTGTAGCGTGCATGCTATATAGTCATACTTTCATAAACACACACACACACAAGTAATTAATCAAACTGTAATTTCAACAAAATCACCCTTCCTCCCTCTCCCTCACACACACATGCCGACACACTCTCATAGAAGCCACAGTGGTTGTGAATGGTGGGCTTTGAGAGTGACTGGCTAGGGGCCACATGAGAAGCCCTTGTGTCTGGGAGGCACGGAGCAGGGGGTGTCACCAGGTTCACTAGCCCAATGAGGGAAGGCAGCCAGCTCACACACACTCATATATACAGCCAGAGGGGGTGGGGAGTGTGCAAACTCAATCATCCATAGATAAGAGGATGATAATACACACACTTATTCATACAAACTAAGGAACATACTGGACATACAAGCACACAGAGCAGCATTATGGCGTTATCAGTGAGATCTTACTGNTATATATATATTTATATATAGCATGTTCTTCACATGCTCACAAAGAATCAGATGTTTGGATTTTATCTGATTACTGATCACAGTGGCAAGCACATGACCCACAGGTCCATCTTGATGGGCAGCTTAGAATGACTTAACACCAAAATGTCAGCAAAAACTTAAAACATACTATGATGGAAAAACCCACAGAAGCATGTTTCATGCTAAGAAAAGGCTGTTTTTATAGAACTAATTGACAGAATTAGAAAAGGCAATTTCAACAAGCTGCAGCCAGTTGCTAACAAAATACATGAATTCCACCAGAATCGTGCTAAAAAAAATTCTCTTCACAACCAAGACCAATTTCTCTGAAAGTGAACCTTTCTTTTTAACAATATTTCAATGGAATGTACTGTATGAAGCACAAACAGAACCATTTTTGCTCTCAGTGCTTTTTGAGTATGTGTGGGTTTTTAATTTCTTTGCTAACAATGCCTACATAATATTTGCATCACCCTATATTTTGCTAAATGTATCTGGTCTCACCTGGGCAGACTGCTAAACAAAGAGGTTTAACTGTTAATGTGACCACATCAGTGGTGTAGATTATACCCTTACACATAATGAATGGATCATTTCCATCAACGAAACCTAGGGCAAATGTGTAATGATAAAGGAGGAGTATTACTGGTAGCTGCTCTAATGATAATTTTGACCATAAAGAGATTGTTATGTGGGCAAACACTGCCATTAGCTGTGAAAATAAACATGTTTAGATCTGTCTGAGCGGATATGATCCTCATTTAGAACGAGCTATGGTTAATACCACATCTCTGTTCCTCCCTCTCTCTCTCTCTCTCTCTCTCTCTCTCTTTCTACCCTCTGGACTGGGTGGGTCTCACTAACTTACTGTAACTCCTACCACACAGGCTGCCAAGAGTTTAGGCTTTATTGTTTGGCGAAAGTAGCAGAAAATCGCCTGTCATCCACTTTAAATGGGTAAGCCCCTTACTCAGAGGCACAGACCAGGAATCAGCTTAACCTTTCTACAAATCCAACTCTCATCCACTGTAGGGACAAACAGAAATCTGGCCTCCTGTCAGCACTAAAATCTGTGCTATAAAATACAATGTGAAACAGATATGGAACTTCTGGTCTATTTTATCTGTCATGCCTGCCTGTCCTTTTCTGTGAAGGGCTTTCAAACATTGTTAATAAAGGTCATAATCAAATAAATCTATCATTATTATTACATAACTCCTTTAAAATGCACTTTAAAATGATGCTATGATGCAAAATCTCTCAGAAGACTACAGGGGTCTCAATACACAAAAGTCCTTCTCAGGCGGCTGCTCCATGTGCAAAATATTACTCTACCTCTATAATGTATCATATAGCTCATCTTTTCCAATTTATTAACCAGGCCTCCCCAGCTCAAACAACAGCCAGTCTCATAAAAATGTGTCATTTCCTCCTATAAAATAAGAGTATTGTTTGTATCATTCAGCTTGTTACAGGCTGCAGGAGAGGAAACAGCAATTTAATTTAGGAGTACACTCTAATAAAGTATCCATTTAGTTTAATTCAGGTTGTTTAGTTAATATCTTTTTCCCTCTTAATTCCAAGTTAAATTGTCAAGGGTGTAATTATTTCAGCTCTTTCCAATGTAATTACCATTTCCAGCATTCCTGTTAATGGGTTTATCAATTAATTCTACTAATTTGCTCATTTTAATATATTAAAGTTGAAGCAACAAATACTTATTAATAATTCTGACACAATTTCAAGCACAAATGCCAAAAATGAACTGGTTTTAGTTTTTTGAAATGTCAGGGATTCTTGCTTTTCTTTATCTTAATGTTAGTAAAGTGACTACTTTTTTTTTTTTTTTTTTAAATCACCATGAATTTGAGGTGAGCATTTTCTGAAATTTACATGAAGATAATTTAAAGATGAATTGATAATGAATACTAGCACTAATAGTATTTTGGGGTTGTGATAATTATCCTAATTTATCATTTGGTCTGTGAAATGAAAATCGTGAAAAAAAATCTTTTAATTAAACACCATTCCAGTCAAAGGAATCATGACATCTTGTTTTGTTCTGACCCACAGTCCAAAACTGTTAGTTTACTATTGTGCATGACAACGCATTAAATCATCACATCTGAAGCTATTCAGTATGAAACAAAAATAATTTAGGTGGCCACATGAGAAACATCTGAAAAAAATAATTCACTTTCTTGAACTTCCAACAAATCTCAGCAGGTCATAAAATATCTACAATATCCACTTATACCCTAGGCAGTCAATACCGCACTAATGTGATCCCAGTGGAGTCGGATAGAACAGCTCCTGGCAAATCAGTCTCCTCACAGCTGGATTTCACCTCAGCCCACCCTCATCATGATTATTTCTTAGGAGTTGGGACTGGCTGGGAAGTGACTCACAGTGTGTGGATTTTGGACAGCAGTTACAGGATCTCGACTACATCCTCAGCCATGATCGCTAAGAGAGAGTTTGTGGGAAATGTGAGACAAAGAGAGTAAAAGTGGAGGAAACAAATGATACAGCTAAAGAGAGAGCATGGAGTGCAGGTCTGTGTGATATGTGACTGTGTATGTGTAATGCTCTGTGGCGGGTGGCTGTGAAGTTTGGGGAAGGGGTTTTGGCTGGCCCCCATGCAGACTTCCTCAGCTCAGCCGTGGGGTCGACAGTCTCTCTGAAAGGCAGCATTGTCCCTTTTNGAGAGAGAGAGAGAGAGAGAGAGAGAGAGAGAGAGAGAGAGAGAGAGAGAGAGAGAGAGAGAGAGAGAGAGAGGAGCTATGACCGAGGGGGCCACAGCAAGGATATACAAGGCTGAGGATGAAGGGAAGAGGAAATGGAGGAGGAAGAGGAGTCCTGAAAGAGAGGTTTGTGTGTGTTTTACAAACCTATTCCCCTGTATAACTCTTTTCCACCTACAGAGTCCTACCCATTACATTAAGAAGCCGCCCAAGTGTCTTTGATGAGGTGTGGGTGTGTATGTTTAGGGGTGAACATGGGATGAGGTTGGAGGGTGTGAGAAAGGTGGGATGGTTGGTTAAAGGTTGAGGCAGCGGAGGGGGTGGGGGGTCAAAGTAAGGCTTTGCATTTCAACACCTCCATGCTCTGAGGCTAGGCTCACATGGATCAGTACTGACTCTTAACCCTGCTGAGACCAATTGATCTTTCACCTGATCTGATGTGATCCGCACCGAGGAGGGTCACACATTTCAGCACAGTCCAATTGCACAGGGGTGAGAGCCAATGAAAAGCATCAGAGAATATAAAAATTGTAAAGTGTAAGATGATTATGTTACAGGGTATAAATTGTATGGTGTAATATTTTGTTTTCTGTGAGGCTCTCAGAGATNGTGTGTGTGTGTGTGTGTGTGTGTGTGTGTGTGTGTGTGTGTGTGTGTGTGTGTGTGTGTGTGTGTGTGTGTGTGTATTTGTATGACCCCCTCTGAGGTTGGCTGTAACTTAATCTCCCTCCTGCTGTGACCCTGGGAGGTGGTCTGTAGGAGGTAACCATCTCTCCCTGGGGCTCTTTGCACTCTCTTTTTCATTCTCTCACAGAAACACACACACACAGAGGAACATGGTGGGAACTGCCGCTTCTAACAACTATTGCTATTGACCAGTGTGATTCTAAAGAGCTTTAATCTCCTATTTTAAATTCTGAACAATCATGTTACGTTCAATTTTTCCTGCAGGAGGTAGAATTTCTTGCAGACCTTGCTGCAATACAATAAAATATAATTTTGAAATGAGTATTGATAAAGTAATAACGTTTTAAGACTGTGAAGTGAGATAATGGCACCTTTAAAGTACACTATGGGCTTGGTTTACAGTTTCTTTTTTTCTTATGCTCACACACTTCAGCCAACAAGCCTTGAGCACCACAAGTCTTATCTTCCTCCAGTTACAGTACATCTGTGTTTGCCCAAACTCTGCTTGACTCTGTGCTGTCATATGCCTCCAGGTTCATCATCCATCAAAAGTCTTTGCCTGCCTGCCCCACCTAGCATCTCACAAGCCTTCAGCTCAGCTCAGCTCTCTCTGCCTGCCCTGCTTCACTATTATTCTGGATCAGCTGTCCAAACCTTCACCTCTACAACTTCTCAATAAAACTGCATTTGAATCACTCCAAAGTGTACACATAACATAATATATAAATATCAGATTTTTAAAGTCTAAAATATCAATATTTGGATCCGCCAGCTCAAAGGGTTTCTATATAACTGCTATGTGTTTATCATTTCCTTGAGCTAGATATACTGTAACTCTTCTCAATGTCACAGATGGAACATGATTGTATAATCTAAGTTACTGCGTTAAAAGGTGACCAAACAAAGGAAAGAAAGCCTGTGAAATACTGCCACTGTGAGTCTTCAGTGCAAGATTGCAGTGACTACATTTAAAGTCAGCCGCCGTTTAGTAAATATGTTTCCATTACAATCGGTAATTCTGTGGTTTGCCAGTGATGTGTACAGAGCTGCGGTTGCATCGTTGTGCGTCGTGTCTAGACCTGCTGGTTTTTCCATCTACCAGGTGGGAAGGACAGGGTCAAAGGTGACTGAGTGTGGGATGGGTGGGGTGTGAACTCTGCTCTCTAGCATTTGGGTGCTACATCTGTAATGCAAGGAGGAATAAACAAAGTTGGCATGCTTCAAAGTAAAGCAATGACCATTTACAATTTTATTTAATAGCCAGATTTACATGAACTTGTATCAAAGTTGATATGAGTGAAATTAGTCAGAGAAAGATGTGCTGAGCTTTATTGAACTTTGATAAAGACAGTTGGACAAAAGTTTGATATTTTATTGCTACCAGTTGTGTATGACCTACTGTAAGGTGGGTTAACAACTAATTATCTCCATGTTTGTTGGAGACACAAGACAGCAAACCTAAAAAAGGTCACTCTTTCAGTCCCACTTGTGTAATTTTGCTGATGTTTCTTAAAGTAATAGCCACAAGTGACCCCACCTCTGCTGACACAAGCACCCCTGAGCCATAGTCCCTGTGCGCGCACGCACACACACACACACACACACACACACACACACACACACACACACACACACACACACACACACACACACACACACACACACACACACACACACACACACACACACACACACCCCAACCTACCCCTGATGGACTACTCAACACACAAACACACAGCTGAGACATTTTTTTTTCTCCTGCTTCTGTCCTCCTTAGCCAGCCGCCTCCTCATACAGGAAACCTCAGTTTCCACTCCTCCTCTTCTGGGCCTCTCATTCCCTCTTTCTCTCTATCTTTTTCTCTCTCACTCTCTCCTTTTCTCTCTCACTCTCTCTCCTTTTATTCTTACTTTGCTGTTGTTTTCCTCTCACGTTCAACCACTCTGCCTCCTCTTTCAGTTTGTTTTCTCTTCCACTCTCATCTCTTTCTTCTCTAACCAACTATGATCATCAACCCTCCTGGTTTCTATGCAACAATAAATTATTTTTTGCATTCACATCAAGAAACATAATCAAGATGAAATTATTATTTCAAGTTTCACTTATTCATTTTTCTCTGCATGTCAATCCAAACCTCCCCCTTCCTCATGGTTGCAAAAAAGCACTCTGGATAGTACACAGGATTATGTAATAGCAGCATGCATGGAGCCAATGGGGAAGGGCTATTGAGGAAAAATACAGTTGTTGGAGAGCTTTAGTCAAGACGGCTACAACACAGAGACAGAATAACACGTGCGCTCACATGCTTCAAACACTGGGAGAAATAAATACAAGATCCTCACTTGCTCTTTGGGAGGTTTCAAACAAGAGGACAGAAACATATCACTAACAAATTTACAAGAACATGAGCATACAGAGCAACGAGGTTAAGATGCAGCAAAGTTAAAGGAAGGGAGAGATTTGAGACAACACACACGCCAGGGGAGAAAGCAGTGAAAGGAAGGAGAGAAGGAAAGAAAAAAGGGAGGTATAGACAGAGTAAAGGAGGAGAGTGCAACAGGAAGCCTCTCAGCGAGCTACCAATGGCCTCCAGCCAGAGTGTTCAGACACTGAGGAATTCCAGGCAGAGGGCAGGGAGGGAGGGAAGGTGCCAGGAGGGAGGGAGGCAAGAACGAGGAGGGCGGGTCGCACTTGCGGTTTGTTGTCAAAGGGTACTGCTACATGAGAAAGAAAGAGCACACACTTAAAGCGATATCTCTCTGTGGTTGAACGTTAAGGTTTTTGTTAGGATGCAAAGTTTGGTATGAATACAATGATATTTTTGACACATCAAGCCACTGCTGTGTTCATTTTAATGTGTTTTTGCTTCTGTTTTGGGAGATTTAGGGTCAATGTTTAATATATTTAAATGGGATTTTGGATTTGCAATATTAAGATTTAACTGTGCTTTCATTCTAGATTATGATTTTTTTAGTTACAATAACTGGCAATAATAAAAAAAGAAAAAAATAATAAAGAAAGATGATGCTATACAAGTGAAGCTGAGATAATTGTACAATGAATTGGCTGAATGAAAAATGTTGGAATGATCATTACATCAGTCAGCTAATTGTTTATATCAGATGTCTAGCAAAAATGCCAGTCACAGCTTCTCAAATGTGACGATTTGCTGCTTTTCTCTGTTTCACAGTCATTACAAATGAACTATGTTTTATCTCTGGGATTCTGTGTTAGTATGTGTCGCTCTTATTGACAATTTTTAAAGATTAAAGATTGGTGAAAATAACTATGAAAGAAGCCGCAGTCCTACATTCAACATATCAAGAATTTTCACTATGCTGAGCTGCATGCATACTGGCAAATGAAAGCATGCATATTAAACCCATAGTATCAAAACCTTTTTGCAACTGTGCATAGAAACACTGTTTAGAACAGACTATTGACAACACTGTGGATTTTGGAGAGAGACTGACTAGCATGAATTAAACATCAGTGAGTGACTGACAATGTTATATATTATTAATCTGAGAACAAACACTCCAGTAGACCTGCATCTTAATAACATTTCAGATACACCTGACAACAGAGCAGCAATTCCACTCAGGCTGACGTATACTGAGATTAAGTCATGAACGGTCTATAAACAGCCATCTGACTGAGATTTCACATTGTGTCAGTGAGGCTTATGGCCTACTAAATCTGAGATTATCGCACGACACAGTGACCCAACTCAACTCTTGGTAGGGATGGGAGGGGCACGGTTGAACGGATGGAAGGATGATGGGTGAGCTTCAGTTAAGCATGCATTATCAAATAAGTATAATAATACTTGCCTTTTGTGAATAAGAATTTGACGACATCTGTAAACTTGAAATCATGAAATAGTGCATTTTTAGGCAAATCTCTTGAAATTGTTTTTGTTTTTCATCCTGTAATTAATTACAGGATGATAGACAGTGTGCTTCAGCGTGGAAATATCATTAGAAAATCTGTGCTGCAATAAAATCAATCACCAAAACTTTTTTGACAGAACAAATGAAAAGAGAAGAGGAAGGTTTGGCAAGTGGTGGTGGTGGGGGCTTGTACATTGGCATGAGGCTAGGAAACTTCCCTCAAGCCACAGTCAATTTATTAGACTCCCTATTAGTCGCTATATGACATGAACAGTACGTGATTGAGGGCCCACGTGTAGGGACATGTGTTTTGAGTCATTGGTTTTGTCCCACCTTCTCCAATTCAAACCCTGACTCTCAGATGGCCCACATAAGTTTTTAATAAACTAAAACAGTTTGTCTATCTTCTAGTATCAGGACAGCGAACAACAGTAAACAGATAATCCCCGGTGGACAATGACTCAGAGTGTTTAAGCAGTAAACCTACTCAACACTGACGCTTAAGGCACTTCGCACAATGGTACTGTAGGCTTTGAAGAGTGGTGAGTAATCTTACAATAACGTGGGGCATTTCACAACATAGCAGTTTCATAGCACAGCAAAGGGTGGCAGGAACCAGTGAACGCAGCAGGAGGCATACCACCATCCGTGAGAAGAGAAGAGAAGAGAAGAGAAGAGAAGAGAAGAGAAGAGATGAGAAGAGAAGAGAAGAGAAGAGAAGAGAAGAGAAGAGAAGAGAAGAGAAGAGAAGAGAAGAGAAGAGAAGAGAGTTTGTCTTTGCCCTTAGGAGATTTGATCGACATCCCCACCCTGCTTACTTTGACCTCACACTAACTCTGTTGGGCCTCTCTACCTCCTGCAGTCCACACTTTTCTCATCATTGCTCTGCTATATTTCCATATAAACATGAACTTGCTTGGTCCCCTTCAGTTCTATTCTTTCATGACTTCCTTTTCGCTTCCTTGGGCTATTCCCCATCGTCTGTCATCACTCTCCACTCTTCCTCTCCTCCTATCTTTTTTCTCCCCCTTTCTCTCTCTCTCTCTCTCTCTCTCTCTCTCTCTCTCTCTGCTGTTCCCCCTTTTGCTTCAGTCCTATCCTGTGGCCTCTCCCCACAGGCAGTGATGCAATCCTCCGACTCCTGTGCGCAATCACAGGGTCTGGAGTCGGCTCGCCAGCCAAGCAGGGGCGTCACCACACCATGCTCAGTAGGAAAGCAACAGGAGAGGAAAGAGGGGAGGTGGAGGAAGAAAGAAAAGGAGAAATGAAGCCAATAAGGGAGGGAGGGAAACAGTCTGAGCTGGTGGTGGATGACTGAGGAAAAAGTAGAGCGATAAAAGTTAACAGCTCTGTTTTACAACAAATTCACAAGTTTATTCTATTTGGAGTAAACATGCTTTTCGTGTGTGTGCATGTGGTGAGGTGTGTATCCCTGAAAGTATTGAAGGTCCTGTTTTTTCTGCAAGTATTTCAGCCTGCAGAGCTGTAGAATCTGGATTTTATATCTTATTATTTATTGTTATTATTATTATTATTATTACTACCAAACATCTCTACGTAGAACTGCTTGATGTTTCTGCCCATTATAACGGAGTGTAACCATGCCACTGTCAGCAAATGCTTGCTCATGGGCAAATGTTGGGTCGTTGTAAATAATATTGTCAAGAGAATGGTCTAGGTGTGCGCTCTATATAAAGCCAGCCCTCTTAGATAATTTGGTGCTATGTAAATAACACTGACTTGACTTGACTTGAAGGAAGTTATGAATTAATTTGATTATAGAGGATCAAAGAGCACAACTCTTGCAACATCCCAGCTTTCGTCCACTAACCAGCTGTGTCTGGTTCGCTAGGGTTGCTGGATAGGGTCTGTGTTGTGGAAGCAATGGTCCTGTGTTACTCCCACACTAAATGCTGTCATTTCAGCTGATTCACTCCAACATTAGCAACAACAGCTAGGATGGCAGTATGAAATTCTACTAATATGTGATAGGATAACACTGTCACTCACTGTGAAGCTGCATGCATGTAAAGAGTGATGTTATAAAACACAACACTGAAATACAGACGGAAAATTATATTATAGTTCTATTAAAAGGCGAAGTTAAAAGTTGAAACCTTGAGATGCTTATGTTCAGGTATGCATTCATAAATGTGCACACACAAATGCACGCAGAAATGTCACATAGATACACGTACATTCACTCCTGCTCTACCAGCTTTGCAGAGACAGACCTCCCCTGAAGGCAGCAGAAATGAGCACAAGGTCAGGTTAGGAATGCAAAGCACTGGCACCTGCCTAAATCTTTAAAATACCAGCTTCTCTCAGCACACACAAACAAAAGGCCACTGCAGGCCACTCCCTAAATCCTGGGTCAGGGTTGAAGTCTTTGGAGGAATGACTTTAGCCCAAAATGAAAGACCCAGGTGTGTTAAAATGTGTCACTGAAACAACCACAGCTTCGAACTCTTTTCATAACTCCCAAGCAGCTGCATTTGAACTCAACAGGAGATCTGTCTGCTATATTCCCTCACTGGTGAAAACCCAGCACCAGTTTTAAGCCACTGGGTAGTAGGAGGGAATGGGAAGAAATCCAGAAATCTCTCTGTCTTTCTCTCCCCCCTCTCCCACACAGTTAACAGCAAGCTGAGGGCAGATTAATAGGGGTGACTTGCGTATGGAAACTGTGGTACGATAAGAAGCAATCCTGAGCTATATTTCAGCACCAGTTGCTGAGCCATTGTGGTCTGTCCTTCCAATGACAACTTCAAGGATCAGGGTAAGATGTATGGAGGTATACAGTAAATGCACATATAAACAAGCAGACAGGCACACACACACACACACACACATACACACACACACACACACACACACACACACACACACACACATTATGCTGGCTATGTGTTGCAGAGTTCAGACCAGTGCAGAGCGTTGTGGTACTGCTCCAGCTTTGGGAGGGGTGCGCCTGTCTCACAGTCATTTCCTGGACGGGGATATTATGGCACCACACGCATGAGAAACAAACCCCTTTTGCCTTTACACACTGACCCCAGCCACTTTCATTTGCCTGCAATTCAATAAGCCAAAGGCGCATAGTGAACTCCCTGGGAAGCAAGTCTTCTTATTCAATAGCTGGAGTAATATGATCCCAACATCAGCTTTATGCAACACGGCCTCCGGCAGGCTGGGGGTGAGGGGTATGGTGGGTGTTGTCTTTATCTCTGCGTGGTGTTGTTGAGACCTATTGAAGATGTCTGGGGTGTTGCACCTTCTCTACTTCTTGGAGAAGAATTCCTGGAGGGCTACTCCCTGTCCTTGGAGAAGGTTGGGTGACACCTGTGCACCAGCCATGCTGCACAGGGGAGTGCCAAGTGGGGGGGGGGCATATATAGCCAGATGTGCTCTGGACAGGGAGTGTCTCCATTAGTGTGAGTTTGTTAGCACACAAGCCTATATGTATGCATAAGTGTGTTTATATACAGAGAGGAGGAACAGGGCAGGGGCTCAGCTTCTAAAACCAAAGCATATTGAAAGGGGAAGAAAACAGGAAGAGGCAGAAATACAAAACAGCAGAGAGCAATTAGCAGATGAAGTGATGTGATGTGTGTGTGTGTGTGNCAGCAGCTGGGTGATCAAGGAGCTGCTTCCTCCTGCTTCTTTAAATTTGGGTGTGCCCCTCCCTCCCACCCACCCATACCCACCCATCAATACCCACCCATACTGTCTGCTGTACCTCAATTTTAGCATTTCTGTCTCCTTCTTCAGTGATCTCACATATACATGCACACACAAAGCTTGTGTTGTCTTTTCCTTCTGTGTCTGTGCCAACTTAACGGCAGCCCTGTGGTCTCCCTCCTCACATGAAGCCTGTTTTCTCTGAGTAACCCTCCACCCCACATCCCCTCCCACCATGGCTGGCAATAAGACAAGGTCAATATGACAGTCCCCCCCACACTCCCTCACCCCCTGCTATCTCCCTCCCTCTCCTGTTCTCTCTGTATTTCTTTGTATTTCTGTGTTCTAGCTCAACCAAGTGACAGGCTCCACCCTGAAGCTTTCATCTTTTGCGGCCTCCATCCAAGAGAGAGAAAAAGAGAGCAGATAGACAGATGCAAAGGGACAGATGGAGGGCGGCGGAGATGGCGACAGACAGAGTTCAACATAATAATGTAAAATGGTGTAGGACAAAAACCCTTGATTTGGATTTGCTGGCATGTCTGATTTGCGCAATCTGTTGGAAACAAGCATCAGACAGATCTGGAGCTCTTCTTTTCATTCAATAAAACAAACTAAACAGCGAGGACTAATAAATGTGCCATGGACAAATGCGATTATATATCGACAACCTTAGAAAGAATGAGCCAAAGAGAGGATCTCTATTAGTGCTGAAGGTCAACACTCATGTTCTTACACATTCTTCTGCCCTGAATCAATACTGACATTTAGGATCAATTAAGGAATAGCCGAGCTCACTATGCCTGACAGAACCATTTATTGAGACCAGAGTACACAAGGAACAGGGACACTTAAAAGCAACTAGACGCAGGTAAAGAGAAGCACAAGCTATGTTAAGACTGGTGATTGGTCAATATTCAAGATGGCCACTTAAAAGTTATTTTACACACAAGTTATTATTACACACTTAAGTAACCAAATAAAAACAGTAAGGCTATTTCACAGGTGCATCTGAGGTCAGAATATGTCTCTATTTCATAAAATGTAACCACAAACTTAAAAGATTTCCAAATTACATAAGGCTTCCTCATAAGAAAAAAGGAACAGCCACGGTACATATGAATTAAATTAGTGCTGGCAACATCTCCACAACACCAAAGAAGGCAAACACTTACAGGCCAAACTTTTTATCTCCATCCTTCTTTGCATGTATAACATGGAGAACATGTTATATAATGTAAGCACCGGCTACAGCATGAAGCTGGGCTCATGGAAAGTGGGAATGTGAGAGAGGGATAAAGGAAAAGAGGGAACAGAAACTGAGTTAAAAGTAAGGAAGGGATGGAGTCCCAGGGAGTTTGGGATGGAGGGAAGAAGAGAGGGGAGGAGGGGGTGAAGGGGGCAAAGTCTGGAAGGTAGCTGACAGGACTGGATATGCCCAGACAGAGAGCCAGGCCCAGGCCCAGACATGAGAGCTTTATTTGCGTCTCAAAAATGCCTCACCCATCTCTCCCTCACCCCCTTCTCAAAAAAAACCCACCATCAATCCTTCTCCCTGACTCTCCCTTCTCAGCATGCTTTTCCTCACCCCTACTTTCAAGCAGAGCCCCTCTTGTCCAACTCCTCCTTTTCGTTCTCTTCAAACAAGCAAACAGGCACAAGCATACATACATACCTCAGTCATACTGAACTGCTGTAGTGCTATTGAGGGTATACTAGAGAATCTAGGGTGTTGGCTAAGCAAGTAAATAATAATACAAACCAGCTGTGTCTCCACTTAAACTGCATTGCTCTGAGCATATTACTGTACAACTCACAGCTCCCTGAACTGAGCTCATAGATATCTAAAAGGCTCCC
Organism: Rastrelliger brachysoma; assembly: GCA_024605115.1. Taxonomy (NCBI): domain Eukaryota; kingdom Metazoa; phylum Chordata; class Actinopteri; order Scombriformes; family Scombridae; genus Rastrelliger; species Rastrelliger brachysoma. The sequence continues at coordinate 7,945 of JANJYP010083532.1, read as the reverse complement.
ATTAGATGCCCTTTTACTATGATCTATAAGTTAAATATTAAGTATGTTGATGGGAACTAACCTGAAATGGACTTTGTAAAAACAGGCTTTCCTCTCCCTCCACCCCTTTCTCTGCCAACTTCTTTACATTGCTGTTATTCTTCCATGTCTTGGCTTTACTCCTATATTCTTTCTTTAAATTTTCCCCATCAAATATGCCCTGTCCCAGGCATGGTCTGCGTATTGTCTGAAGGGCTCCAAAAGCTGAAATTCTCACACAATAGAAACATTGAGCATGGAGCGCAGAAGAAGCATTAAAGAGAATGAGAAGAGGTAGGGTGGGGTAGTTGGAGTGAGGCACTGAGTTGTCTGTGTTTATTTTGGAAATGCAGGCTTGCAGACTTGCAGCAGAGGAACTGACCCCTAAACTTCCCCATGGCCAATCCTTGCACAAAGAGCAAGAGCCATGTTGTCATTTGGGATGTCCTATACAGGTGAATTTTGAAAATGGGTAGAGCATATGTCCCTGAGGCATCATTTTAACCCACCCGGGGGACCCAGGAATGGTTCATTCCAGGAGGAAACGGTGAGGCCGTGAGGTGATTAGTGGTTACAGTTTAACTGGAGAAAAATGCTCGGTCCATGAGCCCAGCCAGGGAGCAAAGCAGTATGCACTGGTCTCTTTCAGCTTGCAAGTTGGTGTGAGTCAACCTCTGTATCCGCTTTGTCTATTCTTAACGTATGTGTCGGGGAGCTTGGCNCACACACACACACACACACACACACACACACACACACACACACACACACACACACACACACACACACACACACACATCACACTGCACTACTCCAAAGTATGAGTGTCACCTCCACTGCTGTACACATGGCGATGATTAGTGTGGAAAAAATGTAAGTCTGCAATGATCTGAGAGTCATTTACTGTCATTTTCAGGTTTACCTTAAGTTCAGCTATTGAAGCAACTGTTTCTTCAGATATTTCAGTTGAGTCACATTGATTCAGCCTTTATGGTCATGATTTCCACTATACTATACAGTCAATATCAGATGCAAAATTGCAAAGAATTTGACGAAAAAAGCAAGAAGGTGAAGTTAGCAGGTGGACTGGAAAATTAATTGATAGCTTTTGTGGGTATTGCAAGAAACATCGTTCATGACACAAAGAAGTAAAATATATTAAAAATAATATTGTCTTTAATCAAATCTGACCATCGATAGCATATTTTACACCACATTCTCTCTCAAACTCATTTTAACCAGTCACATGGCTGCACCTGGGTTCATCATGCATCTCCTTTGACATTTTCAGCCCAAACAAAGGGCAAGAGCTGGCATGTCCAATTCCATTCAACATGTTAGAAAAATGGCAAACCCTTAATGGTGGTGGTATTTCATCTGTTAAGCACCCTAATGCATGACAACACTGTTCATCTGATTAGCTATAACTGTCACCAAGCAATTGGTGACAAGTGTCGCCAGAAAGGACACGTCTGTTATGGGAATAGGAAATAAAGAGGGTCTTATCCTATGAAAAGATAAATGTGTGTATCAGGTGCCTTGTTTTCACTGCGTGCTGCCTCATTCACTGACCACTGTAATCCTTCCTCCCCTGCTGCTGAGTTGCCTTTCAGCTTGACCATAATCCCCAGTAGCTATGGAGCCCCACTGAGATATTAATTCAAACACTCACACTGGCACAAACTACACTCTCCTAGTGTAGTTTGTGCCACTTGCATTCCACACATTTACTAGTAGCAATAACTCCTCCTGGCACTATAGCTGACAGACAACATTGTAAAAAAAAAAACAAAAACAAAACTTGCTCATCTTAGATATCACAGAACTTTGTTTGCCTGCATTCTAAAAAGTTTCCTTGTGGCACCATACTTCATAAAATAAAAATCAACTGAATATGCTTCTCTTTATATCAGATGTGGTATCCTTTTATTAGCCTGGTCTAAGGCATTAAGTACAAGTGCATTGTGGGTTCCCACCATCCCTCTACCACATGCCTCGTGGTTGCTCTCTGACGCAAGAATATGCCATTAGGGTCCACCTTTTCCACCATAAAGCAACTGCCTTTCTCTCACACAGTTTTAGACCTCAGCTCACGGGTATGAAGTCACACAGTTGTGGTGTGGGGCAAAGTCTCAATACACAAGGAAAACTGGGGAGGGGGGTAAGAACCACACCCATGATTTGATTTCAGAAACTGAAATGGTGGAAAGCTTTTATGGTATATCCACTGCCATAATAATTACAGCCAGTTGAAGCCAGTTGGTGTCAACTGGCTTCATCCGTAACTCTGACAAAAACTCTGAGCAAGCTGTTGCTCCCAGCAGCTGTCCAAGTATCATCTGGTAACATCTGGCCAAGCATGCAGTCAGGATGAGAAAATGTACAGCAAAAAGGCTGCCTACTAAAACACATACACATCCTGTGAGTGTGGAATGCCACCACAGGGATGCACAGCTGGACCTCAGTGGACATCTGGCTTTATGGAGGACTGACAGCATTTGCTCTGCAGTGACTAAGTACCGTGTGAGAAAGGCCTTGCCTCAATAACTAGTGTGCCAATAGTGATAGATACCTCTCTGTCTGGCCCCAGTCTGTCTGTCAGATGGATATTATGGTTGACCTGCGGCTGAACTGATCATCAGCTGATTGGATAAACAATGCAATGGCTGGCCTGTGGATGTGTGTAGCACCTGTGCTCACAGTTCAGAGAGGGGTTATGGATTAAATAGCAGGGGCCTGGAAGAGGGACAGAGGAAGGAAGGAGGGAGGGAGTCAAAGTCCCCGTGCAGAAAGCCTGTGCGACCTCTTTCACTGCTCCTCTTCATCACATACTATGAGAAAGGTCCAGTGGGCCCTGGTCAGACCGCTTTTGGTCTCATGTGCTGTCTGTGTAACATACATGCATAACACATACAGTTCCTCACAGTCACCTCGGAAATATACAGCCATTCGTCTCTGATCCAAAACACAACTGCAGCCCCCTGACTGTGCCTCGATCTGTATTGTGGCCTAATGCTTTTAATGATCAGGCCTTATTCCTCTCCAGCACAGGGCTTGTTAGGTCTGCCTTGGCAGGGTCTGGCTCTTTCCCCTGGCATCTTCTGGAACAATGGGCCCATGGGAGGCAGCCAATGGGGAGAAGGTCCATCCCAAACCCAGTCCCAATGTGCACACAATGAGGCTTAGGGACAGTGGAATTGCTTAATTGGAGGAAAATAGCTCTTTATCTAGGCCTCTCTGCCTGTGCTCATCGTTGCCCCCTGCACTACATGCATGGCCTCAGCTAAGTTAGAATTGGTCTAAACAAAAATGATAAACTGAAAAGACAAGTTCCAGTCATTACTTAGTATGTGGGCCACACTGAAAAGATTTTATTAGGCATAAATAACTAGTAGAAGGCTACAGTCATGAAGATATTTATCTGCTGTTGTGGCAGGGAATACAGCCAGAAAAACAAAGTGTGCTTTGGGAAAAAGCATACTTTGGGGAAGGCACGCTGTAATTCTAAATATGTCCCTGATTTTGCTGGGTGTTTACCTTATGTGTATCTTGAGGTCAGTTTACCCCACCTTCTTTATTTACCAGTGCGTCGCTGGTTTAAGTGGCTGACAAAGGGTTGCAGACGTTGAACTCTTTATCAGATGTTGTGACAGAAGAAAGCCCAGTGCGAGCTTCAGTCTTGCACAACAGCTGGCTGAACTGTGATGTACGCCCATATAAAGAGCAGGATTTGTGATACCGCTCTAAAATGCCTCGCAGGGTTGAGGAGAAGATGGTCGTTTCAGAAAGGATGCAGGCCAGAGGAAAAGGTCACTCCCATGTTGAAAAAGATATTGGCACCGGGTCTGCGTAAATTACACAAACGCCGGTAAAGGCACGTCCGCCACGACCGGCCTAGAATATGACAGTTTTGAGAGTCCAGGCTGCAGGATATCGGCGCACCGCTGGATAGTCTCTGAAAATAGGTCACTGCCCTGTTTGAACCCGTATATTTTTTCATGGTACGCATAAGGCACTGAGACAAACGTGGACACACATGACAATAAACACAATGCGCAAGACTGACATGCAACACGGAGCTGCTCCTGGCTTACCTTACAGGGAAAATGCCTTGGATATGGCCGAGATATCTCCGACTTGGTCAACCCTCTTCCCGGTGCAAACTTCGCCACGCAAAGTCCTTTGGCTCAAGCGCCGTCGGTGTCAAGTGACTCCTCGTCAATTTGTCGCTTTTTCTTCGATAAAAATGAAATATACAGCTGACACGTCTTGAGAAAATATCACTAGGTGTCTGGAGAGGCGGTCCGTACCCAGACCATTATCAGTATTATTTTTAAGCATGGACAAATCAAACATCAGCTCAAATGCAGCGTATGTGACAGCTGGTTGTTTAAATAAAGCCTAATCGAAGGAGTGACAGCCTTGTCTGTTGCCTGTGGAAGATATATAACGCATGTTATCATACCACTGGAAACCCGTCAAAAAAGTGTAAACACCCAAATCCGTAGCCTTTACTGTTCCCGCTGTGGAAAAATGAAGACCACTGGTTGTACTGTGCATCAAAAGCGCATAGGTGATTTCTTCCTAAATTCAGAGCGCATCGCTTAATGGCAACGCTGGTCAAGTGGGGGTTTCCTATGGGTGGTCGTGGTTCTCCTAGGGGGGAGGGGGAGGGCAATTCAGATCAGAGGGATGGCACGAAGTGGTGGGTATGGTAGGTAGGGCGGGTTGGCGACGGGGTGTGGGGTAGAGGGGGAGGATCGTCCCCTTCCTCTTCGGTGCTTTTCCAGATGCCGAGGTGGGGCTGTTTGGCTTTCTTTTCTCCCAGTTATCCCCGTGTCTCTTCTGTCTTTTTTTCCTCTGAGCACTGGAGGAGACGTTGAGTGTTGATGGTAGTCTCCCCCACGACCGTCTGAAGTGCACAGACAGCCGCCCGGAGCCCAGCCAGCCCGTCAGGACCAGCCCAGAGTCTGCCAGCTCAGCGCATGCTTACTGCTCCGCCCATCCACCGTGGGCAGTCCCCGGCTGCTCTCCAAACTCTCCCCCTCTCTTTCTCTCGCTCTCTTTTCTGTCCTCATGGCCATCTCTCCGCCTTAAGTCGCTACCTTGAACAGGCCATGGTGAGGGGTAGCACCACCGCGTTGTTGTCATCTCAAAGATTTTCTTCCTCAGACTTTTCGGCTTTGCTACACCTCTGCTATCATGCTGGCCACAACATCTGTCTCAACAGGCTGCCTTAAAACACTAATGTTGCTTAACTGAGAGGCTGGTATAACTTCTATACATGGTGATGACCAACATGCAGCATGTGAACATCATTTCACTATAACACAAATGTTTTATATTTTCAGAAATAACCCAAAGCACTTTATAATAACAACAAAATCATAACATTCCTTAAGACAAAATCAGAATTTAACTGATCAATTACTTAATTAGGCCTATAAAATGCATAGTGAATTTCTATATTGATGTATTATTTTCTGTACGTGTTTTATAACATGTCTTGTAATATCATAATCTGAAAAATAACTAGACTAATAAATGTAACAGGTAAGAAAAATATACATTAAAGGCCATCATTATATAAGCCCTCCTCAAATAGATAACAGATTATCTCCTTTATGTTTTAAAATCACTGTACAGTTTGCTTTGATTTTTTAAAAATATTTTTCCTAATGCCATTTAATCCCTACAATAACAGTATCATACAGTAACAAGATTATTTGACAAAAAGGGACAAAGTAGTAGACCAACCGTGAATTGTGTAATAGATTTTAAAATATTTAACCTTCATATTTATACAACTATAACGGTAAAGTGTACAAATGTTGAGTGGCTTGTTTTTAATAACATTATATGACAGTATATGACAAGTGTAGAGTCAAAATACATTTTTAAGAAACTACAGATATATATACAACTTCTGAAAATGACTCTTATAAATGTATCTAAGTATAGTGAGTCGTAGCCTATGTAACAGTTTTAAAGGAAATCTGACAAGCTTTAAAATAACCACCACTACCTCCACTTACCTTTTCACCTTTCATCGTGTGCACTATAAGCCTTTAACAACATGCCACCACTAGGGGGCATGAAGCAGCCTGGGAGAAAATTTAACTAATTGACTCACTAAACCCCCTAGAATCTATTGTTATATTACTTACTTATTTTGTGGAAAACTACAATTTTCAAACCAGACAATATTGTCAAATTAAAGATTATAAATGAAAATACATTTTAATTCTGTACAGATATAAATTTAAAGGTTTAATTGACAGGGGCAAATTCCCACCACCAAAACATTTTGTGCTGTAGAGCTAATGAAACTTTTACAGCATTTTATTTGCATTTGTGATTTTCGTTAATGTATTTGTTTTAGAACTGAATGATGTCCTTCATATAAAATTAATCCAGTGGCATACAGTAGCAGCTTAATTGAGTCACAGTAATAACACTAAAGCAGCCCAACTACAAATATTTACGTTAACAAATACTTGCATATAGGCCTGTGCATGTCAGTACAGCATGTAATATTAAGCAAGAACAATAGTGTCTGATTTTACTTCAGCTGTTTTTCCTAAAGAGCTGATAGCTATAGGCCTACCATACAACCAGAGGTGATTAACATTGCATTTATAACTGATAACTAATAACTAATACAAAATAAGTAGTAGCCTAAAAAACGAACTTTGCCTCTAAAACTAGAATATAATCCTATGTATGGTAAACTGCACATACAAGTTAATTTGGATATTAATGAATCAATTAGTCATTCCAGAAATTAGGCAAATAATTTTATGATTTAAAATTCCTATTTTTCCTGTTTTCACTATGTCCAATCAATTATAATTACAGTCAATTTTCTATCTTTCTTGTGTAATCTGGCTTCTCTGCCACTGTCCCACTTTCTCTCAGCTGCGTGAAGGTCATTTATAGGTGAATATGAACGTTAAATAGGTTATCAACTTGCAGCTGCATCGCATAATGTAGACTCATTAAACACTAACTTGCACCTCCACAGAATTTGTAGTTAGTGCTTTTCACATTTCCGGGTACGTGACCGAAATTTAGCTACAGTTCCCATTCGGTTTCGCTGGATTCCGTTTTCACCTCATGTAGCCTCTAACATACAGTATCACAGTGATGTGCAATTACAGTAGTTGCAATTATATCTTCCAAAGATACCACTTTTACGTGCAAAATGGTGAACTAAGTGAGTGTCTCAGCAGCAGCAGCAGCAGCAGCAGTGTGTCCTTCCCGCGGTGCGCTGTTGCTGTGCAGCCCTGCTGCCAACTCGTCAGCTGATCTCTTGTTCGCTTATCGCAGCTGTTGAGTATCCGCCCCATAGTAGCCCTGCTACATTATCAGGATCTGCCAACATACAATACACATTTGGATTATTTAAATGAAAAAATGATATAAAATGACTCCAGGCACTATAATCATATAATTACCTCTCTTCTACCAACGCTTTACTAAAGTTAGAGCCTAGGCGCTCTTTGTAAAGTGGTAATTATATAAACAGGGCAATTGACGTGAAAGATTTTTAATTTATATGTTATGTTAATCACCGCCTGGATGTCTGGCGGATTGCTTTAGAACAATACTATACTGCACATTTAATCATAAATTAAGTGTCAATGCTTTGCTGTAATTCCTATTAAACGCGGATAATCTCATTTAACTCCACATGCACGTTTTCCTGTCGGTGTATTTCTGCGCTAAATAGTCCTTTGTTTACATGCAGTCCCCCGTCTCTGCGGAGGGAGGCTTTTGGTAGTGCAGTGACTCCTACCAGCTGTTTCCCGCCTTGAAAGCCATCCGATCAGCTGCATACACACACACACATACACACACGGTCATGCAGAGGGAGAAAGCAAAGGGGAGGGAGAGAGAAAGAGAGAGAGGTAGAGCGCCACACACA
>JANJYP010083493.1:16602-27554 GCA_024605115.1 Rastrelliger brachysoma | reverse complement strand
GAGAGAAGAGGAAGGGGAATAGAAGGAGCAAATTGATAAAATGTGGATTGTATTGTGTTAACCTGTGATCAATCTCTCTCCCTTCACCTGCTGGTAAACTGCCCTAATTAGAAAAACACTACTGCCTATATGACAAGACATCTTGATGCTAACTATCACTCCCCTGCTTTCCTTTTTTATTTCTTTTTCTTTCCTTATGCCTCTCACTTTCCATTTCTCAAAATCTATCAGCCTCCATCTCCTCGTAGCCACATGGTAATTTTAGAGGCCTGAGAAATTATGACCGCCTCCTTTTTCTTTCCCACTTTCTCGTTCTTCCTCTGTACAGTCGAGATGTGAAGTAAATGAAATTCTTTTGGAACAGAAAACTGAGACATTACTGTTTTTTGGATTTTTATGGCTGCATTTCCGTTCTCTGTAGCTGGACTTTCTTTCTGGTCTTGGGAGAAATAAAGAATGAATTAATTGAGACTTCTGAAGTTTTGCATGAAGGAAAGCTAAATAAATTGTCTGCCAGAGGCTGAAATCAATTACATCTGGGCTCACAATGACTTTGGCTGATGACCAAGGGGTCCTGTTCAAATAACCCCCACAAACCCAACCCTTCTGCTCACACACAACTGGCTTAATGCATGTTTGGACAAAAATATGAGGTAAGTAGGACTGTGTAACATATCAGTAAACGGATCCAGTGTCTTATAATTACTTCACAATCACCTCTTTCAAAAAGTCCATGATACATGATACTGTTTTTAGCGGTGTTGACAAAATGCATCAGTGTGGCTTTCAACAATGGATTTAAACCAGTTTAACATCTACACTTTCTACTAGATGTTTTTCATAAATGTTACCAACAGTACCTTTGTTGAACAAGCCCATCGCTATAGCCATCCACGTTTTAGATTACAGACATGGCTGCCGCGGGGCCTGCTGGCCAGGCATCTACATGGATGTCATACAGTAGTAACACAAGCTGCACAATTCAAATAAAAGAAACACTGACCCATAACTCTCTTCATGGTGAGCTGTGCCAATGTGAATTGGATTTCTCTTTGAGACAGTAACAGTAATGGACAACTGTTTAGACTATTTTCTTCATTGTCAATAATAATAACTCCTATTTAAATCCTGGGCTTTTCACTAAAGAGACACTATCTCCCCCGCCTGCATTTCATCCCCACATGAAGTGGTTTCAGTAATAGCTGGGTGCACAGAGCCTCGTCTTTTCACCACTTTCACCATTTGAAGGCTCATCACCTGATTCCTTTTAACAGACTTGTCAGAAGAGACAGGGCAATGCCAGATGACAGGAGGAGTGGATGATGTGGAAACCACATATTCATCAACCACAGGTTTCACGTCTCCTGCTGTGTATTACATGCTCACGCACGCACACACGCTTGCACGCTCTCACACAAATACACACTCACATGTACACAAAGTCCGTAGCCTTGGCTGTCAGTGTTTTTGTATGCATGCACATGGATTTGCTTGCCTGCATAGTATTTTGGTGCCCAGAGCGGCACACACGGTGCACAGGTGGGAGGATAGGCTGAAACAGGTGAAGGGTTTGTTTTAAGAGGCAGGCACCAAAACAAGTTTTCTGTATTGTGGTGAAAATGTGGTCTTAGAAGTTGTGCTGAGAATAGATGTCTCAGTTTCTGCTACATGATTAAAACAGAGCCCCACGTGTGTTGTGATAGTTTGGGAATACATGTGAATAATGTGATCTCTGCTGTAAATGTGTTTCCTTTTAGTGTGTGACATTTTTGCAAATGTACTGTGTCTTTGTGTGTGTGTGTGTGTGTGTGTGTGTGTGTGTGCGTGCGTGTGTGAGGCTCTGGGCTGCAATATGCCTGTCAGCTTGGTGCATGTCCTGTCAGACCAGACGCATGGTTTCATAAGTCCTTCGTCTCATCAGCTAGTGACGAATCGCCTCTCTCCCTTGGAATGGAGAAAGTGTATTTTCACACAAATTCTAGGCTCCCCCCCTCTGTGACCATCTATCCTCCCTCCTGTCTCTCTATCTCCCCTCTCTTCCTTCCTATTAATCTACTAATCTATTTCCATTAACGGTCCTCCTATACCAACTCTATGCTCTATCATTGACTGTTCCTCTGGCCCTCCCTCCTCTACATGCATTGGCTCCCTCGGTTCCCTACTGTAACTCAATATGGGGCTAATCAGCTAGAGGCTTTGGAGTTTTGGTCATTACAGACTTTACAGCTGCGGGGCCTCATCGGGGAGTCAGACATCTGCAGCACCTTCCAATATCTTGCCTCTCCTGGGTCGCCACAACTAACAAACAGAAGAAAACATCTGTACTGTAGGTGAAAGGACTGTGGGAGTCCGGGAAGAAATCTGAGAGATAAAGGGAGCATATGGGAAGATGAGAAACTTCTGCTGCAGATGGAGGGAAGAACAAGAAAGAAGAGGGGAGGGTATCCTAAACCTAAGCTCTATAAATACTGATGAAGGTTTTGTAAAAATCTAATAAAAACTTCCTCTAAATGAAAATGTAATAAAGCTTACTTTTGGGATAATGTCATTTGGAGATCATAACATTAAGTTGCGATAATGTTGTTAATAAGGAAAGAGTTAAAAAAAAAAGGATAATATTTTAGCTAGGTCAAAGAGTCATGACTGCAGTTATGACACTGTCAAGCAATTAGACCCAAAAATAGCACATCCTGCTCCAGATGGAGAGGGATTCCAGAGAACGTGATTTGGGACGACTCAGCTCGCCTTTGAGGATGATAAGCTGGAAGGGAGGAGCGGGTGATAGAAAAGCGGTGGATGAGTGATAGAAGGAGTGGTGGGATGTCCAGTCCTCCCGCTGAGGCCCTGTAGACTCAGTAGCTGCTACAGGCTGCCAAAACATAACCTCATCTGGGGTTGAAGACACCTGGTTTTTCACACCAGAGCATGAGAGATGACTTCCACAGCTGTCCGGACCATGTATTACATGTTTGGAGGGACAGCAGGGGTCTTTGTCATTCAATAACATGGAGGGTATGGGAGTTTTCATGATTCATTGTCATGGGAATCGTAATGGCGCTCAGCCAAGCACTAAGACAGTTTATTTCTCTTTCATTGCAGGTGATGTTAAGCAGTGAGCTGTGAGAGAGATGTGTGGATTACTTTCTCACTGTACGACACTTTCACCCTCTTCCTAAACAGAAGGAGTTTGAGGGCTGCTAACACATCTTGATATAAGCAATGCAATAAATTAAAACATGTGGATGTGTAACACAGTGTCACTCTTTGCTGCCTTGGAGGTTCCATATTTGTTCACAATATGACATATGTCTGTGTTTGGGAGGGATTTTCAGGATAATAATAGAAGACTGAGGCATACAAAGAGGAGAGCAAACACCTGGATGTAGTTTGGACAGTTTGAAACAGTTGAACCAGCAGCTGTGGTGAGTGTGGCAGTGGTATTTCTTTTTGCAAAATCAAGAGATACGTGCGCTTATTTGTATAGCACCTGTAAGGCATCCCCAAGGTCGGCTGTGCTGATCTCAGGGTCTTCTGTGGTGTTGAAAGGGACGGGAGTTATCCTGACAAAGGTAAGGACGCGCGGCTCAGGGTACCTCCACAGCATCACCCCTGGGCTGTCCTCTGTCTCGCTGTAGAACACCACTTCATGGGGTCCCGGCTGTCTCTGGGAAGCTGAGAGGAGAGAAGAAGAATAAAAGAAAGGAAGCAAAGAGAGGAAACAGACAGTGAGGGGAGAAGTGAATAAAAAAATAAAGTCAGGAGAATAACAGAGAGCAAAAGAAGGAAAGAAGGGTAGAGAAAAAGAATTATTTTGCAGCTGATTGATATAAAAGCAAGGGGTGAGCAGATTAATTTTATATTTAAGAATGGATTACTCGTTTACTGTGCTGCACTCTTACATCTGGTAACCTCAAAGCACACCACAACACACAATTCCAAAGCAAAAAGCTTTAACCGGCCACCTGGAACATTTTCAAATGCTTTGGAAAGAAGCACAAAAATGAAATATAAATAAATATGATTTAAATCCTCATGTCTTCTAATGTGGGATGTATAATATTCTATAATTCTTTTCACATTATGAATTAACATCTCATGTCAAAATAACTGCATATGTCTTGGGTGCAGTGATGCTTTTATGGTCATTTTCTACTATGGAATCTAAAGCCTGCAAAACAATATTTCCTAGAAAAGCGCTGTAGATGTTTCCATGCTTTCAGAATGTTTATATGCGTAAGAAGCCGTATATAAATAAAGTGGCTGAGTAAACATTTTTGCTATTGAGTAAACAGTCATTGACTGAACCATGCCAAGCACCTGCAAAAGCTGGATAACACTGGATCTAAACTTCTGAGTGGTGTTTGACTTAAGTTGTGGCTGCTGTTTGGGATTCAAGTCCTTTGGAAAAATGTTTATTTGAAAAAAACAGTCAGGCAGAGAACTGCTGCTTTGTTTGGCCCTTGGGGGTACAAACAGTGAGACTCTCTTAGCAAAAAGCACATTTGGAAGGGGCAGCAAAATCTTGACTTTGGCTATTTTTTTTTTCTTTTATGTGAAGCTGCGTGATGTTCACTTAACGGTGGACAGTGTATTGTTCTTTTGCAAACAGGGGGATGAAAGAAAAGAAAAACCAAAACACTTTCATGAGGTTTTGCTTTCATTTGCATTAGCTTAAATATAAAAAAGTGAGGGAGAAAGTCACGGGCTCCTTCCACTCCTCTCTTTATCCATCTTTCATCTCCTCCTCTGTCCATCCATCCCATCCGTCCCTGTGTCAGACCCCGGGGGGCCACTCGCCATTCTCTGTACTCCGGGGCCTGGTTTTCCCTGCCTGTTGACAACATGTTGCCGACAGATTGTCCTCTCTGTTCTAGTTCACTACTGTACGTTCTCCTGCTTCAGCCAGCATATTAAATGCATCAAAGACCAGTGGAACAGTGCAACAAACAAAGACTCAACCACAGCTGACAGAGTGGACGGCTGGTCTACAGCCAGAGAGGGGTTTGATCCTCTGTGTATAATGTTCCTGTGTGTGTCTGTGTGCGTGCACGTAGAGGACAGCACACACAAAGCACAAAGAGAGGGAATAAACAGCATGTTACTCAAGAGTGGAACCAGGCAGACATGTCCGATGAAACTCCTTTCCACAGGGGGCTTTGATCTGACTTTGATTTAAGCTGATGTGTATTTTAAAGTGACATCTCACTTTGGCAAAAAATGTTCTGCTTTTAGAAAGTACAAATCTAATAGGTGCATTTATTCTGTCCATACTATGGATTGAGGAAGTAACTTACCATTTACATCCATTCAATAATGTTGTCAAGAAATAATCAGGAAAATGTATATTGAGGTAATTTCTCCCAGTCCTGGACAATGCTACTTAAGAAGATAATTTGTTCTGTTTGAAATTGCTGCTATGAATGTGGGATGAGGACACTGTAAAAGTTTGGGCTTGTGAACATTTTCTGCTGTTCTGAGGAATGCAATGTTCCACAGAACAAATGTGTCACTGCAAACAGAATTTAGTGTATTGTAACCATGGCTGCACCTTGATTTATGTCTGGTATAAATCTAAAACCCATTTCCCACACTGTATGAACATTCACCTGAGTCCTGGATGTACTGAAAATGTCCTGTGCGCAGGTCATCAGAGCTGTGCTCTGTCCGAGAAGAGGGAGAACCTGGGGAAAGAGGTGGCTGGGTGTGACAGGCCTTGCCCTTCATAAAACCATCAGCCGAATCTCCTTTCTGGAGGTGGAGATACACCTGTAAGTGTTCCTCCACCAGTTGGAGGCAGTTCAGATGTTCTTGGCCCAAAAACACCTGTCAAGACAGATGGAGAGATGGTGACATAGGTCGAATAGACAGACCAGTATAGGACAATGGTGCAGGATGGGGAAGGACAGCACACAGAGACCAACAAGGAAATCAATACACAGCAGGATATAAGGACTGAATGAAAACACTGGAGTCAGGGAAGGTAGTGATAGAGTTAAAAAACAGAAACAGTGATGAATCAAACGCAAGAAAATGACACAGACTCACAGCTGATGCATAAATACCTACGTCAACCTCTCTTTTTCCAAAACAGGAAGAAAGGCAGTCAGGGTTACCCTTGTCATCACCCCTTCACATCCTTGCAAACATTACCCAACACAACCTAACATCCTCCTTACTTACCCGTGGCATTCCCCTTCCCGTGCTCCATCAAAAGCGGGACTGCCTGGGGTTTGGACTAAGAACCAGGAATCTCTGAGTCAAAAACTCTTCACACATGGAGCTGCCTGCCTGCTACTCACTAACTTGCAAGGGTGGGTTATGACTAAACTCTGAAAACAGGAAAATTCGGGGAGTTTTTTTCAGGTTTTTGGAAAGAGAACACCAGAGGAAGGAATCGGAAGGAATTCCGGTGGTTTTTGTACAGCACTTGATTAAAACACCACAAATGCCAATATTTTCAGAGGGAAATGTATGATTACGTATTAAGTGTTGAGTTGCGAGTGATGTTTCTGTTAATGGGCACGCAATAAAAGCATTAAGGGAACTTTTGAAAAAGTGTGTGTGTATAGGGGGGTTCCCCCTGAAGTAGTGAAGTGGAATAATACATTAGTATTAATGCATTCAGTAAGTCACATTGAAAAGGGACTTTTCAGTGAGGACATTATGTAACTTCTCCCAGGAAAAAAGGCACATATACTGTAAGATATAACTCCCCTAAAAATAGTCTGACAATATTCCTCCATTTAACCAGCAGATGTGACTCAAATCTACAGTGGAATTACAGCATGCAATTTCTGCTGTCAACACTTCAGCTGCATAGAGGACAGAGGCCATGGCAGGATTGAAGAGGAAGAGCAGATTTAAGAGGAGTGCTGAGAGTGTGATGAGATGTGCCTGTGGGTGTCAGCTTATGAATATTATTATTAATTTGGAAACCAAAGGCCTTTTTTATTTGGAGTGTGCAGGAACATTGCCTAGTGATTAGAGGCTGCACTTGTACTTGTGAGTGCCTTCCTCAAACCCTCAAGCTCAAGTGTCAGCCAGCAAAACACTCAGTTCCAGCCAGGTGCACGACCTTGACCTCTTAAAACTGTAACTGTGCCAGGTGATAAATCGTAGACAACAGAGGGTGCTGAATTCATCTCATGGAGATTCAAACCTGCAACAGGCCTCCTTTCAGGTCCAGCAGCAGTTTTGGGGGGCCAGGCTCAGGTCCGGGGCTACCGCTGTGCCGACACCACCGGGCCTCCAGAGAGGTGCTGCAGGAGAATGGCCCCAGAAGAAGACGGCTTCGGTCCTTCAGTCCTGTTCTCACAAACACGTCTTGCAGCTCCAGCAGCACAGAAGCGGACTGAACTGCATCTAAAAAAGACAGAAGGAGTAACAATGCATGGCATGTGCTTCACAGGGTGGAACTACAGTAAGAGAAAAAAATCTGGACTATGATGAGGGAAAAAGTCACATCATTGATACCATACGTACAAAACAGTTTGTGGCAGGACTGGTCACTAATGTAATGGAGAAAATAGGAGAGAGGTTTCAAATAGACGGGAAAAAACATCTAAAATCAATAGTAGCTTCAAAGTGAAATATAATATTGATCTCTTTGATTACATATAACAACTAACACAGCTCATGGATACAGGTGTAACCAAACCAGATGCAACTGAAACACATTAACAAGCAAACCTCATTTTGCATGAATGCTCGCTTGTGTGTTTTGAACTACATTCAACTATCTCAGTCTGGGTATGTGGCATCAAAAGTAGCAAAACATACAATACAATTACATCAACCACATTGCTGGCCGCTGAATCATTGTGCTCATCAGATGTTATTAGCTAACCTAAAAGCTTGGCTCTCTGTAACAAGGGAGCATCATTTTTCCCTTTTTAACAATTATGTGCATATCTGTTCCAACTATTGCCTTTGTATTTGTTAACTGATGAGCCGATGGCCTGCAAAGACGCACAGGTTCCTTGATTTTAAGAGGACTGGTATGTGGTGAGAGTTTTTAATTAGATTGAGGATTGCGGTGCTAGAGTGATGAGAATGTATCAATATTTGGTCTGAGGCAAAAAAAAAAAAAAAATCTGTACCACACATCTTCACATGCACACTGAATTTGTTGATCTGATTGGAAAAAAAGTAACAGATGTGTGTCTTGACAGAGGTGTTCTGGGGTCATGGGTATACCAGTCTTGCATAGATTCATGTTCAATCTCTGTGTTTATGTGATTTCAATCAAAAGGTTTAACAAACAAAGATGAGCGTGAGAAAGTTCTGGTGGGATCCAGACAGAGGAACCAAACACCCACTCATCCTGAAAGAACCTAACACAGAGCAAGAGCCGCAACTCAATGAGGATGAAATTCTCTCTGTCCTTTCCATTTAAACACAGATGTGAACAGATGTGTCATTGTGGTCACGGACTATCCTGTACATGTCCTTTCGGTCCCTTAAATCAACAGACTGAAACCCCGTTTACTAGCAGCTGACATGGAAGGGCTAATCTGGTCAGTTAGAGCTACAGCAGAAGCAGGCCATTTGGAAACCTCAACAGTGGATGACTAATAATGCCCTGAGAAGCAAGCTCTTTAAAAATGTGCCTTTTAACTCGAGAAATTCTCACTCCAGTTTGCTTGGCTGGAAGTCTGGGAAAGCAGAAAGAAAGTAGCAACACACCTGTTTCGATGCATGAATGTACAGCCAGTAAATGTAGCAGCTTTAAAAACTATTCATGTGATTTCACAGTGTGATGGTTGAAATTTCAGAAGTTGAACAGAATGTAGAGCAACCATCTAACTTTAAACACTATGATAAGCACTTGTACCTCCAAAACATAACACAACTAAAATATAAAAACAAACACAGAAGTTCAATTATATGACATCAGA
Organism: Rastrelliger brachysoma; assembly: GCA_024605115.1. Taxonomy (NCBI): domain Eukaryota; kingdom Metazoa; phylum Chordata; class Actinopteri; order Scombriformes; family Scombridae; genus Rastrelliger; species Rastrelliger brachysoma. The sequence goes on along the minus strand of JANJYP010083493.1, from coordinate 18,657 downwards.
TCAAAAACTGACTTCCTCTTTTCAAATATACAGCCACTTTAAAAAAAAAAAAAAACATGGTTTGTGTTGTATTTATCTCTTAAGCAATACTTTATGTGGATGTCCAACACCCTGATTTCATTTGGTCAGAAAGGGCAAATCCATGGAGTCCTGACTGAAAGCACGGATGCATTTTTACCTATCAACAACATTCCTTCCATATATGAAAGCGCTTTGAGGAAAGACATTGACTACAGTGGCTTGGGGTTCACTTGGGGTAAACCAGGACAGACTGGGGTTTGAGGGAGAGATGGAAAGGCGTATGAAGGGAGCGGGGGAGGAAGTGATAAATGAGGAGGCAAATAGACATAGACATGGAGGGAGGCAGAGCGTGCAAGACACCGAACTGGAGGGTGTTAGAGAGTGAGAAGGCTAGCTATGATATGATGAAGATATGATACACATGACTACTTAACATCTTTCCAGGCTTGGTATACTGACTAAGGAACATCTTATTCAACATTAGAGCCCAATAATACCAGGGGGGGGGGGTTCCAATGAAAGAGAGCCTCTCTATTATAAATCACTCAGTGGGAAATATTATACTGGGGTGACTCATTTCTCAAAGGAAAGACATTGTTGATACAAGTTGGCAGTTTACCTGCTAGTATCTTCTGGTGTTGCGGCACAGAGAGAGCTGTTAGAGATTACTTACTGAACTGTAGAGATCAGGTTTATTTTCATGGCTAGGATTTATTAGACAGCGTGAGGGCACTCCCAAACTGGCTTGTTAAATGGAGAATCTTTCACTCATATAGAAGCGTTGGAGACACAAGCGCATGCATCTTCAGATCACATAGACAGTCATATTGTACATAATCCAGAGTACATAAACATGTGCCAAATGTCTTCATACACGCATACACACTTAAATGGAGACGCGTAACTGTGCACACCCAGGTGAACAAGTGGAAACAAATTCTCTCTCACACACACACACACACACACACACACACACACACACACACACACACACACACACACACACACACAAACACGTATATCAAAGCATTCTCTTCTGTCTCACCGTGCGTCATTTACAGCTCAGTTGACCACAGCATCCTGGTGTTAAAGCCAGCAGCAGCAGCCAGCGTGCTCAATAATCACCCTAATTGGGAGTGGTTTTAATGAGGGGGAATCCCTTTCTTTCCTCATCCTATCCTCCATTCTTCCATCCAGGCAAGTCAAACAGACATTTCTCCACCATCTCTCCATCCCTGTCTTAGCTCTGTATGACCATATTACCAGTTTGTAATTTTGTCTCCTGAGATGCGTCAGCAGACAGCCCAAAGACATTACACTGCAGAACTGTGAAGTATTGCCATAGGCAGGGAGGAGTGGAAGGAATGTTTAAAAAAAAAAAAAAAACCCTGGGAAAAAATTGGGAGGATGAGGCAGGCGCTACCTGTGTTTGTCTAAATACACTATACAGTAGTATTTATGTAACCTATTTACAGATACAGATATGGACACAGACAGAATGAAAGAGAAAAGACTGTAATTGCTTAATGATTGGGGAAAAATACAAGTGCAGCAGCAAGTTACTTGAGAGTTTTGACCTCAGACACGTGGTTGCGGGAAGAGACATGACAAATATTGAATACCAGTGAACCGATGGTTATCTTCCAATCACGGCTTCATACAAGGACACCTTATGAGATGAAAGACATAAACACAGACATAAATGCGCACGCAAACCCAAGAAATACACAGACTTCTCACAGAAAGTAAACTAAGTATCATGGCATGGGGACAAGAATATCGTGTTATGTCAATGTCAACCATGTGGTTGTCTAGTATGCAACAGAAATGCACTATCACAATCATACCCACAGAGACATACACTGGAGCAACTGGACAGCTGTTGTTTTGAGGATATTTGACATGGCTCCGATTCATGTGTTTAAAGTTTAGGAAAGTGGCTTAGTAGGAGCTGAGTGAAACTGATCCTGACATATGAAAATGGTGNAAACAGCAGCTTCAACATGATCCCCTCAGAAGTTGCAGCTAATGAGC
>JANJYP010083493.1:0-16554 GCA_024605115.1 Rastrelliger brachysoma | reverse complement strand
CACACACACACACACACACACACACACACACACACACACACACACACACACACACACACACACACACACACACACTAACACATTGTTTTCACAGTTACAAAAATAGCATACTACTGTATAAATAATAAAACACAAACTGAAATATTGAAAAGACAAACTAATACCACCATTGAGCCCCAATTATTGGTTTCTTTGCACATTTCAGGGTCCTCTACATATTTATAAACTCTTTCTAGGTTAGTCTATGGACACATTTTAATCAGCCACATATTAATTCAAGTTTTGCTATTACATTGAAGCAAAAACTCCCATTCACATTGACATATGGTACAAATACACAGACGAGGTGAAAAGTAAAATCTAGAAGGTTTGATCCATGTGTGGTCGTCTGAGTTACAGTAATCACACAATGTCAACAACAACACCTTAAACTTATATACCACCACCCACCCTGTATACAGTAACCAGTCTGCCAATTATTGATGACTCCATGATCCCAGCACCAGTGATAATGGCTGCCCCTTGTCATCCTTTCTCCTTGGTGCTGTCCATTATTCCCCCTACTGGCCATTTGCTATTCCATTATTTCCACAATCGCTTTGATTTGATTTCTCGTAGGGTAAGAAATATGTGCAATTTGCGACCTGTTTGCTGTATGCCCGTTTCCTCTCCCTTTGCTTTGTCACCAAACAATTTTGGTCTCTTGAATGAGAGATTTCCTTTATTATTAATGATTTTAGTGTTGCTAATAATCTGTACTTTTATGATTACTGAGACTTGACTGTCACCAGGGGGCGCTGTTCCCTTGACTGAGGCTATGCCCCTTGATTTTGTTTATGCTCATATTCCCAGGGCTTCTGGAAGATGAGGTGGTCTAGCTGTATTTTATAAGTAAAGTCTTAAATGCCATCCTGTAACTTCTGGTAATTTTATTTATTACTGGCCCTGCCCCCATAGTCTGCATCTTAATTTACAGCCCTCCTCAATCTGTTAGTTTTATTTGATATGCCTAAATATGACAGGGTGGTTATTATTGGTGATTTTAATATTTATGTACGTTCCTTTGCAATCCCTCAACCATCATTTTTTAGATCTTATACACTCTTTAAACCTCACTCAATCTGTTAAGGGGGCCAAACATTTTCAAGGTCACACATTAGATTTGGTTCTCTCATCTGGTCTCTCTCAAGTGTGGTCTCTCTCAAATTTTGTGGCTATGCTGGTAACTGACCATAAAGCTGTTGTTTTTTAAGCTCCACTACAGATTTCTATTCCTTGTCTCCACCGTACAACACATTCACTTTCCCAATGCTGGCTCTGAAACTAAATTCTGTAATACTTTTAAGTCATCTTCCTTTAATTCTACATTAATTTCTCTCAATCCAGATGCTCTGTTAAATTCATTTAATGATCTGAGTCATCCATCCTTGACCAAACTGCACCGTTTAAAACTAGGAAACAAAAATCAAATTACTTCCCTTAGTTGAACGATCACATTTGTGCACTAAAAAAACTGTGGAAAAGTTGAATGTCATTGGAAGGTAGACAAGTCAGAAATAGTAAATAACGCCCTTATCAGAAAGCAGATAGGAAAGGAGATTGGTCTATTTCTGAATTAATACCCACAAATTGCCACAGTTCTAGAGTACTGTAAACTGAAATTGGTTTAGTTATTGATAGTCCCTTTGCTTCCACTCTTCTTGAATGAGATATCTGGAAAAAAGAATTTGTGCTCATTTTGTTAATAAGGTTGAGAGTATCAGGCCCCAATCCAACCTAACTTATTGTTTTATTATTTCTCATGTTAGTTCTGCCTCTTTTTCCCAGTTCCATCACATCTCAGTGTTAAAGGTTACACTTTCCCATATGAACTCCTCCTTCTGCATGTCAGACATAATCCTCTCTAAACAGCTTAAGGAGGTATTTTCCACTGTTGGCCCTGTTATTTTGCACATTTTAAAGAATTCTCCAGCTTCTGGTACTTTTCCAAAGGATGCTATTAGTCATTCACTACTGAAGAAACCAAATTTGGACACCTTGTCCTGAAGTAACTACTGAGAAATCTCTAAATTGTCTTCTTATCTATGGTTCTGGAGAAAGTAATTTCATCCCAACTGATAACTTTTATGAGTGATAATTGTATTTTTGAGTGTTTCCAGTCTGGTTTTAGAGCACTATGCAGTACAGAGACAGCTCTTTCACTATGAGCCTACTGCTTATTGCTGACGGAGGTGACTACTTGACTTTAGCTCTTTTAGATTTAAGTGTTGCATTTGATACAGTCAATATCCTTTTACATCGCTTAGAAGCTTAGGTAGACTTAAGGGTGCGGCTCTCAGCTTACTATATTCATACCTCACCAAATAAACTTTTTCCGTTCTCTGGGTAATTCTTCTTCCTCCATGGCTGAAGTAGTTGTGTCTCTCAAGTCTCTGTTCTTGTTCTCTCTCTCTGTTCTGTCTCTCTCACTTTATATATATATATATATATATATATATATATATACACACACACATTATTCATAGGCATGATACACCTTACCATTTTTATGCTGAAAACACTCTTATACCTACCATTAAAACCCGCAGACCCTAGCAGCCTAACAAATATTACAACTCGCCTCTCTGATATTAATTCCTGGATGTCCCATAAATTCCTTAAATTTAATGATGTTCTATCTGAGATCATTCTGTTCGGTACCCAATATTTCACCAGCTTTTTTGCAGCTAATCTGTGTGATCTGTCAAATAATATTAAACAGCCTGCTAGGACCCTAGGGGTAACATTTGATACTAAACCCTGTTTTGATGAACAAGTAAAAGTGTTGCCAAGTCATGTTTGTTCTTGAAGTCATTTTTATCACTTGCTGATTTACATTTAGAAAAAGTTGTGGATACTTTTATCTTTTTTTGACTTGATCATTGCAACATATTTGTCTCCACTTGATATTAGTAATTACTGAAAGAAAGACACAGGATCACATTATCCTAGTGCTTGCCTCCCTGTGTTAGCTCCATGTTACATTTTGTATTGATTTAATCTCATTGCTAATTTTTAGATGCTGAAACAGCCTTGCAGCCAAATACATCTTTGACATATTGACCTGGTATGTGCGCTCTCAGCCACTGATGGTCCTGCTGGTTAATCCCAGGTCATGATTGGTGTCTAGGGATGATCAGGCATTTGCTAGAAGTGCTCCCATGCTTTGGATCCCTCTGCCTGCTAATTTGCTTCTTTTGAATCTTTTCTTAAAAGTTTTATCCTTGTAAAAGCTTTTGAGAAAACTCTGAAACAGTTTTGCATTTATCTGATCTTAATGATTTTTCCTCTACTTTCTTTTCATGCTTTGTGTGTTTTTTATTTTGGTAAAGCACTTAAAACACTTAAGGAAACTGCTATATAAATAAAACGCATACATAAAAAATATTATTACAACAATTACACCTGCATATCTCATGGTAGACTTGCTAGTAATCCAGTGCACACAAGCACATCCTCCACAGGCTAATGTACAACTTATGACACCCGAGGAACGAAGTGGGTGGTGGTGGTGGTGGTGGGGGATAGGGTGGATGGAAATCTTCCTAAAGTGAAATACATCTCTGGCAAATGCTTGGGTAAGATTAGAAAGAATCAGAGACTGATTTACCGTGTCGGTTTCTCCCTGGCAGCCGTTATCTGACCACTGCCTGGCTGATTTATACTCCAGGACGTACTGGTATCAATTAGGAGAAACCTAAAGGAGTCATTACCTAACTAGCAGAGGCCCCCGAAGACTGTCTGGGATGGTAAGAGTAATAGAAGTAATATACTGTCACTCACCACAGAAATACACTATTCACTTACCACAAGACCACTATAGGACACTAGAGGAAACTGGTTTCATAGTGGGGGACACTGTCAGCCAACATGGCACAGCGCAGGGAGCTGTGCGTCATCCAAGCCGTTACAAATTCAGTAAGCAATGAGTGTTGATTGGTTGCACATGGGCCTTGTGACAGTTGCAAAGCATCTGTAAATTATGTATAGATATGTGTTGATTTGTTTTCATATTCCACTTTAAATGTGATACTTCTAGCATGAGATGTATGAAGATAATACTACATGTAGATAGAGCACACTGTCTTTCTTTCTCTCTGTTTGCTCCANTGTGTGTGTGTGTGTGTGTGTGTGTGTGTGTGTGTGTGTGTGTGTGTGTGCAATGTTGCAAGTAGGACATTCACTGCCCAGCGGGAAAAGAAAAAGAAATACAGACTAGCCTAATGTTACATTAACCTGGCAATCTGATGGTCAGTAATGGATGAAATAAAGCCCTGTATTAGTAAAAGGAAGCTTTTTAAAATCCCTGGTGACTCAGTAAAGGCGTCTTCATTATAGAAACATTATGACCTGATATGACCCATGACCATGCTGTGATAGTTAAGCTGGGAAATAAGTTCAGTCGTTTTCTAGCCACGTTTTGCTGGCAAGTGGAGCATGATATGGACTAAAAGGGAAAGTTGATGGTTTTGGCTGCAGAGCCTTATTCTCCATAGGCCACATATTACATAGTATCTGTACAATTCTACTGGGTTGAATTTGTTGATGCAAGTTCAGCATAGTCAGTGAGAATCTGTAAGCAACTGAGGTGCCTTTAAAATATGAGCTTTGAATATCTAAAGGTGAACTCCGCTTATTACACACCAAAGTCTGCTTACAGGTCACGGGGAGTAATACTAACAACTAATAAGTTGTATCAAGTTTTTTTGTGGCTCCTGAGGGAGCTGAGTAAAATCTGATAAATCGACACTGACAAGTGATGTCACTTGAGTCAGCGTCAGTTGCGGCTGAAGACTACAAGTTTTAAAATGAAACAAGCCTGCGGGTGTGGAGTTAGAAAGAAGGCTACCACACCTCTGCATCCCACTCATCATCTCTGCTTGAGGTGTATGGTTCCAACACTATCTAAATCAATACTGGCATTACATACCAAAGTATCTGTTGGTAGTTGTGTTGAATTGTCTAATGTAGATGCAAGGTTTGGAAGAATATGTGTAGAATAAAAAAAGACTATTTCTGGATGCGGTATTGTTTTTTTTTATCCTTTTTAAAAATGGTCCATTGTGAGTCATTGTGTTATAAAAGTGAAATAACATTCAGCAGAAGACTCTAGCAAAATACAAATCCTGATCTTTGCCTTTAGATATTTTATATACAACATCTTACATGTTTCTCTTACATCTTGACTCAGCACCCATGTGTCAACAAATACCTTGCTGGACAGTTTCTTCCTGTCATCTCTTCACTATGACATATTTCTATTATTAATACAGTGAAAACTATTTAATAGCTCAGTTAGCTTTGCCAAATCACTGCGGGGTATGTTTCCAAATATAAATCTCTTTAAGTTTCTCAGCTCTGCTCCTCCCAGACTATTGAAAGAGAAATCATATGATAAATGGAAAAGAGTGGCTTTCTTTCAGTAGAGTAAACAAACTGACATGGCTGTAATTCAAAGACTGGCCCGGGAAGCAAAAATAAAAACTTGAAAAACATGAAGAGACATAAATAAATAATGTGCAGTTTTCGCTTTGTTGCACCAACATAAGTTTTCCTTTACAAGTGTGCTGGAGTAAATCACCGTGAAGAAGCGGGGGGTCCACAGAGGCACAGAAAGCTTTGTGAGTGTGAGTATATTGTACTGCTTATGACAAAGTGCGCAACTAGCCTGCCGGTGTGTGTTCTTAGGAAATCGGGGGCACTCTATGGACAGTCTGATGGAGAGCTGAGAGATTAGGGAGGGTCTTGTTTCATGGACCTTAAGACATCTGTTCTCTCTCTCTCTTGCCCGCCTCCCTCCTTTCTTTCATTGAACTATAAATGCCCCCCTACCTTGGGGAGTGGTGAGCCGTGGACGCAGGGAGGAATGCGGGGCTTCCACTTGCTTTTCATTAACACAGGATCTGGTAACACACCTCACTGTCAACCTAATCCCCTCTCTCTCCATCTTGTCCCCTGGCAGAGGGGGGCTGCCATGACCAGGTACAGAGCCCCAGATGTTCCATGGATGAAGGGAGGGGGGTGGATGACAGTCTTCAACCCACTGTAAGTATGGATGTATGCTGATGAAGACAGGGTGGGGTGGGGGTGAGGGTACTGACATATACTGAAGAGAGGAGACCCCTGTTACTGCCCGTTTTCTGCTTTTCCTCTTCTGTCTTGTCTTATTTCTTTTTTCTGCCATTCTCTCTACTTCCTCTATATTTTTGTCCACCTTTCTGTTTCTGTGACCTTCTGGTTCCTGACCTCATTTGCTCCTTTGTACAGAAATGAACACATTTTCTGATATTCTTTCTGCTCAGGTTGCATTTATTTCTGTGTTATGTTTCATGTTACATGTATGATCTAGCTTCTTCTCCGCTCTCACATTACTCTCACTCAATATCATTAATTTTCTTTTTTTTCTTTCACTCTCTGCATCACAATCCTGCTTCCCTTCTTTCACAACTCTTTCATTTTCTTTCCCTCCTCCTCCTCCTCCTCCTCCTCCTCATGTTTTCCTTGCACACTAGTATCATTCTCAGGTCTGCTGTAGTCCATCAATCTTTGTCTTCCACTGAGGACCAGCAGAGCAACAACAGCAGCAACAGTAGTGGTACATACTGTAGCAGTAGTAATACTACATTCTCCTGTCTTACATCTCTCATGAACAGCCTCTCCCAGGGGGGTCATTTCAGCTAACTTATTGTGGCAGCTCAAACGCTCAGCGTTACAGGGACGAGAATCCGAACCTTTATCTTTGTAAAATTCCAAGGTATCCATTTTCGGGGGTATGGAGCGGACCAGAGAGTCTGGAGTGATGAGTGATGGAGGCAGGGCAGCTAAGGCTAAAAGTCAGCAGATACATCTATTGTCACCAACGATCAGTCTGCGTAATTGGAGACAGTTTGTCTCTTTTCAGTGGCAACAAATCTGGAAACACTATGTGAAGAAGCCCTTGGGGAAAATAGCTGTGCTGGTTGTGACAAAGATCTATAAGAGTGCTAAAGTTATCAAGACAAAAAAAGACAACAACTAGGCCAAAATAAACACTATTCAGAAGGGAAGATTTGGACATTTGCTGCAAGATTCCAAATTCCCACATGAAAAAAAGATCTTTTTTGGGGTCATTTGGTGACAAAACTTCGTTGTCTTCCACTGGCAGCATTTACAGGTGTCGCTCCCGATGAACTTTCAACATGCTTTCAGGCACGAGTCAAACAGATGAAATATCAGGGCCTATAATGAGATCTGCATAGAGTATCTCGAACCTCACAGGTATTTCAGAGAGCTCTCAAACATGATGTATGAGGAGCTGAAGAAAACTTTTGCAGCATGTGATGACAGCATTAGTTTTATGGCGGTTATTATACTGTCTTGATCACTACAGACGTACGTGAAGTTATGCTCTTACAACCAGTAAGAGAATGCAGCCAAACTGAGGATGACTGATCCAATCGACGTCAATAAACACTGCTGGTCTTCGTCCCAACATTTTTTATTTGTGTCCAGTCAAACTGTAATGTCTGAGAGCAGCAGTGGCTTTGTTTCAAGGTGCTGGTAATTGTGGGGAAAACCATGTCCATGAAAAGGCAGTTCACTGCACACTAATCTCTGTTTCCTGTGTTTACTATAAACAAAGAACTACTATTAACAAATCTCTGGTGAGAAGTATTACTATGTGTAAAGGAAGTACAATCACTATAAATAGTAGAGTCATTTGAAAGCAAAGTGAATGGGAGTGGATTAGCTTTCATATTAGCACAATTGTCTCTAAGTCCATTTCTTTTTCCATTGCACTGCATATGCAGTTCCGACTTTGTTTATCGAAGTCAACACATCAAAGATGGATGAAAGCTGAAAAGCTGGTGAAAATCAGCGCGGGGCAGCAGTGTTGAGTATTGTGTCACCATGCAGTTATGCAGATTTGAGTAAACAAAGTGCAAATTGTTTGAGGTTTTAATTAAAATTTTCGACAATCATTTTATCTGAAGTAACCCTATATAACAACATCTGTAAAACAGATGCAGGCACTTAAGGAGCCACGTTCCAGATCTGTCCACGTCCCTCACCAACATCAGTCATAAGGGAATCTGTTGCTCAGCGGCACTGAGGCACAAACTGTCTGCTTGCGTAGTATTGCTTCTACTGCATGTGGCAGGTCAGTCACTTGCTCTCTTTTATCTCTGTTTCCATGTGCTGTCCAATTGGACGACACGCTGCAAAAATCACAAATACTGAAATTCAAACCAAAAGATCCTTGATCATCTGTTACAGCGAGCAGGCTCACACCCAACGGCACAAAGAAATTGGACGCTTTTTAATTTACATTAGCATTAGCAGTTCTGATTGTCATAATGGAAACATTGTGATGCCTCCTGGATAATAGTCAGTGTTGATGAGGGCAGGGTTGGGTCCTGACATGAAAACAAACATCTCGCTCGCACACACAATCATACATAAACGCAAGAAAATATCTTTGTTTCCCAGGAACTAATACACAAATACCCCTGCAATCAGATACACACTCTCACAGTTTCACAATAACTTTAGATCCAAGACTAACACAAACATCTCACTTTACAGTTTACTGACAAAGCTTGTTTCTGGCAGATGGGGGCTTTGCTAGCATGTGTAAAGAAACATCTAGTGTATTCCAAATCAGGCTGAAAGCAACACTGGTATTTGCTTCCCAACCTTTGTGTGAGTAAATGACAGCATGTCAAATCTTCCAAAAATGCATCACATATTCTGCAACAAACAAGGGTGGAAGCTGGAAAATTTGACTATGCACTACATAGTGAGATACTGATAAATTCATAATTTCATACATCTCAATCTTCATAAAAAACAACCTTTACTCATTGCATTTTTGTATTAGATATTTGAAGCTCTGTGTAACTGTAATTTACTTTCAAAGAAGCCTGGATCCATTCCCGTTGGCTCACACAGTGAAGTTGGTTACTAGACAAATGACACACCACAAAAAAGCATCTACATTAAGTGTTCTGTGTTACTGACTCTTAAAACTGTGGTTTCTTTAAAAGATGATAAAATCTGCCAAATGGGCTGAGGTCATTACAGTTGTTTCAAATGTAGCTCCACCTGTTTCGAGAATTTGCTTAAAACAAGTGGCAATACCTTGAAATATAGCAGAATAAAGTGGATCACATCATTGGTTTGATATTTTAACTTTTCAAAAACAGAAAAAACAGTAACAATGAGTCATTTAAGGCCAGGCCCTTGTTATTTTAGAGTGATACAACACAGGTCAATAACAGCCTTCACAGTTTCCAAGTGAACTTATCTGATTAGTAACAGAGATAACTGCTCAGGCAGGACAACTAAATCTTTTTCTTTTTTGTTAGTGCTATATTTTATTATTATGATTAACTGTTATGGTTTTGTGTCTCTGATTTGAGCCTGAAGATGAGCACATGGCCTCTCAGGATTTGAAGAACAATGATTTATTAATATTGTCCTCCCATGCCCGGTTTGACTGTTTATGAGGCATAAAGTATAAACTATCATCCGATTTTGTGTTAGACCTTTTTAATTATTACCATAGGTTTTATACATATTTTTGGAAACTATAAGGTCAATAGGTCACGTATAAATGAAATTATACCTCATTTAGTGGTAGTGGTGAGCTGCCTGTTGTCCTCCTAGGTCAAAACTGACCTGAGGGCAGCAGGAGGGTTAATGTTTGATTGATTAGATAACAGCTGCTGAGTAAATTTCCATTTAGGTGCCATCTTTGGTATTGTGAAACATGGTGGCAGTTGCCAGTGTGGAGTCCAGCCAATCACAATTCATTCAGCACATTTTGGAAAGTGTGCCACTTAAGTACAATGATCACAATTCATTACAACTGTGATTGCGTTGCATTATGCTCCTCGGACTACAAATACTGTAAGTCTCTGCCCAAATAACATCATTCTTTAGTTTAGTTTGTTTGTACTCACCCTCGATTCTCGGCCCTGACTTAATGTTCAGACTTCCAGACATAGCTGACACTGACGCCGTCACGCTGGGTCTCATTGGATGTGCCTCTGTTTCCATGACCACTACAATCTGGTCAGTGTGGAGAGAGACCTTGTGGAAGGACAGTGCCAAGGTCTTGATGCTGCTACTTTTACCCAGGCTCAAGGCCTGACGGTGGGTGTCTGAACGAGGTGGAAAGCCTTTGGGAAGCATCTTCATAGGGGATGAATGAGGAGTAGAATAAGTAGATGGTGGTTTACTAGAGGGGTTCCATGTGTGGTTTGGTAGGACTTTCTTCAGGTAGGCTTTGGCTTGCTCCAGCTTTGCCAGTGTGGGGTTGATTTTCATGGGGCGTGATAGCTCTATGTTCAGCTCAGCTGTGGAGAGAAAATTAGGAAAGGCAAAGATGAGAGCCTGAAAAGGGCCAAGAAAAGAGACTAAATTAAAATAACATTATTACTGTTTTCAAAATGGGGCTGTCAGCAATATTACACAAACTACTCCCTATGTGGACAGTTCCTGAGCTGTCTCTAAGAATAGGGGAGTATCTCTAATGTTCATCCTGTCTTGCGTTTATGAAGTAGTGAGTGATAAAGAAAACAGGACAGGAAATAAAGGGAGCAATGCTTTTGGGCAGGTAATAAAAAATATTTTATTAGTGGGGAAAACCAATGTTACCTCACGACAGAGTAGTACATTTTGAGGTTAAACATGCATGCAAACACTCCCTGGATGTCTTCAGGGCTCTGCGTGTGATCCAACTTTTATGTTTTTGAATTTGCAAATGGGAAATTGACATTTTATTTAAATTTTTTTTTTTTTAAGATTGGCGATATAGTGACAGACTGTTTAGTATTACTAAAGTGCTAAAGCAGGACCTCTTAAAATATGTTAACCCAGGACACAAATGAAATAAATCCAGGGTTGGCCAGGGTCCTTGCTCTTTAAAACCTACTCTTGTCATTTTGAAAATCCACCATAAACTGAACATTATCCATTTGGGGGTTTTAAGAAAAGGCAAGCTTCATCAGTGTCCTACTGAGAAAGATCTGCTGCTATCTAACCCACGGGATGCTGCATGGTACCATGTCTCATAAATCAAATTTTGAACTTTTCTCTTCTTCTAATCACACAGCTTTGCATGCGAGGACCTGTTAAAAGGACAGCTGTGTCCAGTATCAGCCTCTTATATGTGCACATATGCACACATGAAACGACTGGCTCTTTCGCTCTAACATCCTAACGTGACACTGCGGAATAGCAGAAGAGAATCTTTCCTTCATGCCAGCCACATAAATCCAAGCCTCCTCATCTCTCTCCCGTTCAACCTCTTTCTCGCTCTCTGGTGCAATGCAGCCTTCAAACACTTGACTGGAATTTACAGAGACACATGAATTAACTCAATGCCGTTTTACACCACTTCCATTATCCCATTTTTCCACTTGGTCATGATGATGGGAGAGGGAAGCAGCTGAAAACAAGCACAGCTGTTTTTCATGGTCTCATCAAGGCACCAGTGTTTAGAGGCTTTTTAAGGGTTTTAGGCCTCCTGTCTGTCTCCTTCCCAGGTAGGAGCACTGGATGACATGAGTGGGATCGCTGCCAAGAGAGGCAAGCGTGCATGCATATATGCATATGTATACACATACACACAGACACACTTGCACACACGCCCTCAGGATTCTTTTTCATTTAATCCAGTGGAAGTGAGGCACATGGTCAAATGGAAGGATGGCTGGAGAAAGGAACTGGAGGAAAGATAGGTGGAATTTGCTGTGCAATGTAGCTTATCATTTCCACTTGACTTATCACCAGGAAGCTTTCCAGTGGTGGAATAAATAGCCTGTATGCAGCTGTTCATCCAGGTTCCTCTTCCCTTTTTTTTATTTTCTCCCTGTTTCATGTAGGCCATCTTTCTGTTTCTCCTCCTCAATCCTTTCAGCCTTTTACTTTTCCTCCACTCGTCAGCCTAATCAACCCCACCCCAGCTGTAATCATGTGAAGCTGTCTCTCATCAGCCAGTCAGGGCCATCGCTGAAGCCTGGGCTAACCACACAATGAGAGCTAGTCCTATTTATTGATTGTCGCCCCCCTCCTTACATCTTTTCCTGTGTCCACTCTGAAAAAAAACCTTCTAGTCAGTTCTGATTTATTACCTGAATAACCTCTTAGAAACTCACCTGCCCCTGGGTGAGCAATGCAATGGATATAGCATGCTGCAGTATAACACTATTTTACTTTTACTTGTGTAACCATGAGAAAAATGTCCCAGCACTTTTAGTAGCTCGTGACAACACATTTACTGTTGTCTACCAGACAATGACTACAGTATTATTTCAAAAAATGGAAACGGTTTCAAACAGATTCAAGTCTATATAATGGTATATTTCAGAAACAGAAACTTTATGACAGAATATTGTCAAGATTGTGGGAGTTGTCTCTTTTATTAGACCTATCACATGTGGCTTTCTGCATCTACATTAATGTATTATTGGGCAGGGAATGAACCATTTACTTTTATATTGTAGAAGCACAACAGACAATAACATAGCAACATGTTCCAGTTAATTGCTTGTTAACTCCACACTGTGCTCGCAAGGATAGTGTAATTTCCATCCAAAACTATCCCAATACATAACAAATGAAAATAATTAAATAAATTAACACCCACCTCTTTAAAAAAAAAAAAAAGTATAGCTAGTTTATTAGTTCTAAAATCATAATGCTTCTCCCTGGCGTTTCCAGCAACTGATACAGCTCAGTTTTACAGCAGTGGAGTAATGTCAAAAGATGAATCTTTCACAGAATTCTAATAAAATCACATTGCAGCATTATATGGCCCCATGTTGAGTACATTCGTGTCATTTTCCTGAGTTCGGTTGTTTCTCCAGAGCTGATATGTGAGTATGTATGAGACAGCCTTTACAGTGATGTTCCATGTGGTTTCACTATTCAGGCAAAAGACGCATTAAAAAAAGGAAACTAAAACCTCACAACAGGAAAAGAATTTAAAAAAGAAAACGTAACTATTTACAAGCCATGACAGACTTATAAGTTTTACAAACTGAGCTGCAAATTCCTATATTTGTGGATTAAGATGTAACGCAGTGCTGCGATAAAGACTTTTAGCCCCTTTTCACCGCCACACCTCGTGAAAGTGAAGAAGTGAGAAAGTACCTGGAAAACCACAAGCATTTTATCTACATCTCTATTTTGACAATTTTATTTAATACCACTTTCAAATGTACCTGTTAAAAAAACCCAGAGAATTAGTTTAGTTTTTTTTTTTTTAAAGAAGGAAGGAAATAATAATTTCAAGGAAGTTGATGGCACTTTCATCACAAAGTACAGGGAGCCAAAAGAGGGCTTTTCCAGCAGTGGCATTCACATACACACACACACACAGTTGTTTTTATTGGGAACACCTGAGTTTCAGCCGTAAGACTAACAGCTATTTTAAGGTGAAGACTGTCAGTGGAAGGCCTGTGCAAAGAGCGGGCATCAAGCCTGGAGGTTGAGAGGTGGTGTTGGTGTTCACATGCCTTTAAAGAACAGGCCTTAATGTGAACAGGCTGGGGGGAATCATAGACTGGTCCTTCTCAGGTGTCAGCCTCTATTAGCACTGGAGAAAGTGGGAGATCAAGGTCTGACAAAGGCGCACACACACACACACACACACACACACACACATATATATATATATCTCTGAAAAGTGGTGGAGGGAGATCAAATATGCTTATTACCCAGGTTACCGTGCCTTTTTTGGCGAGGTCATGCATGACGCCGTCCTTACTTTGAACCTGGTGTTGGGTGTATGTGTGTGTGTGTGTGTGTGTGCAATCACTACAAAACATTGTTTTCATTCTCACCCCACCTTTGATTCTCTGGCTGACTTTTACGCTTGACTCTTGACAGCAGAAACCTGTGTCAGATGCAGGTGGCAATGTGTCCAATTACACAGGGGAAAGTATGTGTGCACATGGCTGTGTTTTCTTGCGCGACCAATAATGTTTGAGGGGTATCTGTAGAATCCCACTGTCACAGAAAAAAAGCTTCATACCTAGTAAGGCCAGTGACACAAGCTTCAGATGCCATCTGATTCGAATTAGAGTGGTTCTGGATGGTTCGGAGGGGCACAGGCTTGTATACAGTAACTGACAACATTTCTAAGAAGCCATAGCTTGACGGGAACCAGGGACACAGGAGAGTAATGGTTCCAATTTGTTCTAGCTAATCTATCACCTGCTGCCTCTCTACGAAAGGAGGGCCGAGCTCTTGTCTCCAAGTGGTAGCAGTTACATCTCTGGACTCACTCACTGACCCTCTCTGAGACTGAAACTGTGTAGGAAAGATGAGAGAGGGAGGGAGAGAGAGAAGGAGGGAGGGAAAGTGTGTGTTTATGTGTGTGTGTGTGCACTGGTCAATCACTGAACTCCAAGAAAACAAATCCAAGCCTGCTTTTTTCATGTATGTGTTGGCTGGTCAAGCCTTGAACTCCTGTATGTATCTGCATCAGTGGTGTTTACGCCTGCGGGTGTGTATGTGATGAGCGGCTGCTGAGCGAGGGTCAGCGTGGAAACATCATCCAGTT
This sequence comes from Rastrelliger brachysoma, assembly GCA_024605115.1. Taxonomy (NCBI): domain Eukaryota; kingdom Metazoa; phylum Chordata; class Actinopteri; order Scombriformes; family Scombridae; genus Rastrelliger; species Rastrelliger brachysoma. The sequence continues at coordinate 1,961 of JANJYP010083493.1, read as the reverse complement.
TACAGTACACATGTTACAAGTGTTTCCCACTCGGCATCCTTGGGAGGGCAGCTTTGATTGGTCCTGAGGAATAAATGCTGCCGAAATTGCGAGCATATTGCTGTAAACACACGGCACAATGTGGCCTCACGGTGGTCTGCTCTCCGTTTGCGCCTCGTTGAAATAAATCAAATGTGAAGCGTTGTCAAATCAAAGTAGAGCCGCCAGACATGATACATACACATCACAGCACACACACACAGCGACAGACAGTTATAAGGAGTTGCACATGCAAATAGAACATCTGTGAAAACAACAGGGGATACATAAATAAAATGTTGGATGCACACAATTTCTTTTGAATCCTATCCTCATTCATTCTCTCATCTTGGCTGCACTCTTATTTGTTTTATATCCATATTTGGGTATTCTAAACAACTGACAACTGAACACAGGCATCTTGCATCTTGTATAGTTAACAAAAGGCAGCATCAGTGCACAAATCTCCCGGATATTTGCAACTTCTTCCTTTTGCTCCTCCATCCCTGCAGAGGATGATATTCTCCATTGGCGTAATCTAACCAAACACAGTTAATCATGTGTGTGTGTGTGTGTAACTGTGTGGGTGAAGGGGAACCGGTAGCATGTGTGGTCAATTCCAGATATTTCCAGCACAGTCTGACCTTGGGGGCAACCTCACACTGAGCCTGGATCCTGTCTGACTCATTTGGGATTGTGTTGTTTGTATGTATGTGTATGTGAGGAGAATGAATGTGAGTGATTATGAGTGAAGTTATCCTACGGAGACAAGGATAGCTCTGCGTTTGAGGAGTTCAAGGGAAAACACCTGACTGTAATTGCAAAATATGAACGTCTGCATTTCAACTACAAACTAGAGTCAGAGGTGCATACAACATAATATAAACTGTCTTGAGATAGATGACAGGCAGTAACACTGTTTAGTGAAACATCCTGTTGAAAAATTAATTTTTTGGATAAGACACCACAGTACATCTCCGGCTATTCTCCTGTCTTGCACCACTCCAAGGGAGATCAGAGGTCAATACGGGCTCATTACTTTAAAAGACTCTTTAGTCACTGCATCCACTGGCCTCTCCTGTGTACAGTGAATCCCCAACAGAGAGGAATCAAATTTACCATATAAGCTCAAAACCCGACTGAAAACCTGATGTAATTCATGCCTCATGGAAAGGTCATGCTCACTGTGATTTGACTGCTGGCGTCATCTGGAATAAGCAGAGGGGTACTTGGACACTGGTGTTGTGTTGTGTGGCTGTATTGTGGTGTACAGAGAGCTGCATTGTGTGCTGTTGTGTGTGATTCCAGGTGGACTGAGAAGCTGAGGGCTTTCTGCTGACAGCAGGAAGGGATGCGTGTGGGCTGGGGGAGGTGTTGGGGGGCTCAAACCATCAACAATAACACCTACAGTTCAGCTTGGAACTTCATTTTGTGCACATGTACAGTGTGTGCTCATGATTGTATGCAGGTGGAAAAAAAGAAACACTATATGTCAGAGTATGTCCGTAGTTGAGTGTCTGTATGTGTCTGCATCTGCAGCATCTGGCCTGCTGGGTTCAGGGAGCTGAACTCTGAAGGATGTCCTGCGCCTACACACACTCTCTATGAAACCCTCATAGGGATAAAAAGGTTGCGCACACTCATACACTCAAAAGCCCACTTACACTTTCGTGCATCGTGATTCTATTTGGATAAGATGTCAGCCACACCCTTAGGTCATCAACCTTAGCTTAAAGTACTCATATGGATATGATATCGATCTAAAAATAGACAACCAAACCCTGTGAAAAGCAAATCCACAGGAGCTGAACACACACACGTGTATACACACACACACACACACACACAAATCCACAGGAGCTTGTGGGCTGAAGTTCAAAGTGAGTAATATTAGTGATACAAAAGTACACACGTGGACAAAATTGTTGGTACCCCTCAGTTAA